>VUQG01010686.1:4699-16152 GCA_015106755.1 Etia nguti | reverse complement strand
TTTTCTTTTTCTCAGTTCAATCAAACATTTTTTGGTTGCAACAAAAATAGATGTAAGTGGGGGGGTTCTGCCTGTGAAACTTCATACTTATTCGCTAACAAGTTGTCACTCACAAGTTGTTAGCCAATGGCCATGCAGTTTCATACCACAGATACTCCTCCATTTTTAAACATAGTATAACTAAGACTTAGACAATGGATATTTTATTTAATTGGCCCAAAATGAGAGACTGCACCTAGACACTCCGTAGCAAAACATTTACAGAGATTCAAGAGAGAAAACTGTTTCTGCATAGACTCCTATAGTACTGTAGGTCTTAACATCACCTGGTGTCCTGCACAGAATGCAAGTTTAAGGTATTTACGTGTCAGCTTTATCTTTCAGACTTAGAAGCTATGCTGTGTCAGTGTTTATACCACCTGTGCCCCCAACCGGTCGAGGCAGATGGCCGCCCCTCACTGAGCCTGGTTCTGCCGAAAGTTTCTTCCTGTTAAAAGGGAGTTTTTCTTTCCCACCATCACCAAGTCTAAGGAGCTTGGAAAGAAAAACGTCTACACTTCTTTAAGTTTCCTTGAAGACGTTTCACCTCTCATCCGGTGAAAGGTCTTCAAGGAGACTTAAAGAAGTGCCTTTTTATGCCTTTTTCTGTAATGGCAATGAAAGATTTTCCTGAGCTTGTCTCAAGTTGGCTTTGGTGTACAGCCCGTGTCAGCCCTTTGACCACCTTTGGAAGACCTGAAATGGTTGTGTACTGCTGTCCACTAAGGTAAACAGTAACAGTCTCAAAAGGCGCCAACCCTTGCTTCAGTTCTTCAAGCAGCACCCACTGCTCTGGCTTCAAGTCGAAGTAGTGTTTCCCCCTTGGAGTTACCTCGGGATCTGAAAGAGTGCCAGTGAGAGTGAGAGTCTCTCTATCATGTGGAATGTACTATTCCATCTTGTACTGACATGGTGTCCGCAGCCACCATGTTAGTGAACCCTGCATTAGAGAGTTGATATATAAGTCACTTGGATAACTTAAAAATGTTATTGTTTGACTTTTTTCAGTGTTTTATTTGTTCGTGAGTAAATCGGTTTGGCTGAGATTAAAGTTATAGTTTTCACACAGCTGACCATAGCAAGCCGTCTTTATTTTGGAAGGTTTTAGGGAAGATGGAGAATGTGTAGAAATTGGAAAGAGAATGAATGGTAATTAATATTATGTTGGGGTAATGTGCAACAGTATTAAGTACAGGTGTGTAAGGTATGTGATGTGAGAAGTTGGCCTATTTTCTTAAAGGGGGAAATGTGATGTATGAAATTTCCCATGTTGTGCCTGTCAGTAAATGCAACACGAGAGGGGAGCGCCATGACTCCAGGCCAGAAGTAGTTGTGGTTCGAGTGACATGTAAATAAGAAGTGTTCTGCAAGAGCTCTGGGTCAGTTCTGGTTTTGTTAGATGCTGGAAGACATTACACTGTTTACACCCCCTTGAGGAGAACCGCTCTTATTGCCACCAGAACTATTAAAACCTGGAGCCTTTACATAGCTGCATGACTGCTTCAGCAGAACTAATTGGAATATTTTCAGACATCAGGAAATGAAGGTGTCCACTGACAAAGTCTTGTGTTATATAAAGAACTGAATAGGCACTGTCACAGTGGATAAATACGTCCACTTTTTTCCCAGTGAAAAGCCTTGGATGAACGAGGAGGTCGAGCACCTGCTGAAAGAGAGCAAAACCACCTTCATCACCGAATACAGGTCCAACCTTGGAGTTGGACCCACGTGTACTGAATAAATCAATATGCTAACACATAATAAATCTTGTTTGTTTATAAATAATTTGTATTCATATCTTTCACATTGATAACAACAATGTTGAAATTTGTAAATAAAAAATATTCAATTTAGTAATCATGTAAATTCCCTGCAGCTGTCATAGACGTTTAAAAAAATTGCCCAGTCCAAAGTTCAAAAGTACCATATTGATGTCCAAGGTTGGTTATGGCTGGATGTCCAAATTGTGGACCTAGTTTGGACATCATATAGATGTCAGACCCAATATAGACATGATGTGCACGTCTACCTGATATCTAATGTTTAGTGGGAAAGAACCTGAGGTGAGAAACACATTTAGGGCTGTTAATCTGAGGAAGGCCACAGGACCTGATGGCTTCCCTGGATGTGTACTGAAGGACTGCACAGACCAGCCGGATGGTGTCTTCACTAGGATTTTCAATGAGTCCCTGTCACAGATGGCTGCATGAAGTCTTCCACCATAGTCCCTCTGCCTAAGAAACCTGCCATTACCAGTCTCCGTGACTACTTGCCAGTAACACCCACCCTATTGGTGATGAAGTGTTTTGCTAGACTGGTACGGAGTCACATCACATTACTACCTCCAACGCTTGACCAACATTAGTTTGCATACAGGACAAACAGGTCCACAGAAGATGCCATAGCCACAGCTCTCCATGCTGTGTTAACTCATCTGGAGCAGCAGGGAAAATATGCTTGGTTCCTCGTTGTGGACTACAACTTCAACACCATCCTCCCTGACAGACTGGTGTGTAAACTGTTGGGCCCTACATCCATATGTCTTTGAACTAATGTCTTCCTGTCAGGAACCAGATAAAGGGTTAGTGGACATCTCCACACCTGTACAGCTGTCAGTCTCAGCACTGGATCCACACAAGGCTGATTGCTAAGACTGTTGCTTCATATTCTCTACACATGTGATTATGACCCATGCCCATCCCAGCAACACATTTGTCAAATTTGCAGATGACACCACAGTGTGGGGATCATCTTTGCAGGGATGAGTGTTTGTTTCTTGACCTTGTCTACTGAGACCAGGTTGAGTAGCCATCTCAGTGGTGCAGAGGTACCAAGTTGTTCCTGAAGACATCCAAGACAAGAGAGCTGAGTTCTTCTACCATGGTTCCATAGACAGCATTTAAATACATTCCTTCAGTGTGTGGTTTTCCTGCTGCACGGTGACACAGAAAAAAAGACTTACAGTGGGTTATCAACCCAGCCCACAAAGTTAGGATGGTTCAAATACGGATAATGTGTAAAAACAAAAATTAAAATATATGGCAATTTATGGTTATTTGGTTAGGTCCATGTTAATCAAGAACCATCTGAAATAAAACTGAGACCATGACTGTTTAATAAAAAGAAAAGATTATTACGGGTGGCTAGAGTAAACCATTTTATTGAGTATTTGCAATTTTAAACTAAATTTTAAATTTTAAAAAAGTTGTATGCTGGTCGCTTTTGATGTTGTACTCTTAAAAGCTGTGTTCCAGTTTTTCAGAGTACTTTCTTTAAGGTTAGTTGAGAACACTGTTATAGTGAGCCTGTTGCACAATAATGACAATGTCCCATTGTCCTATAGCCATGATTATTTTTCAATTTGGTGTCAAGAAGGGTTTTTAGAACTAAAGGTAGAAAAATAAAGGGCACGTATTGATTTCAGATGCAACCACCCTACAGCATTGTGATTAATGACTTCATGTTAGAAACTGTGGAATCTAATAATAACTTTATAATAATGAATTAACCTTCAGCAGTGAAGCAAACATCACATTTTTCATTGGCTTAATTCTGGAATTTTCTGTCATGTGTTTCTCTTGCCATGAGAGGAATAAAACGTTCTGCCTCTCACCCTCTATATGCAAAGAGTCCTCCTTCTATTTTCATTTCTAATTTCCTTAGCAAACACAAACAGATAATAAAAATTTTCACTTGTCAGGACTTTTGCATAGCGAGTAATCCAAACCAGTGACTGACCCCATGTTGAGGATGGAGTCATCTCTTAGCTGAACATTTGTCTGGTTTCAGCTTCTTCTTCAGATCATCAAACAAATGTAAATATTAGACAAAGAAAACTCAAGTAAACACAAGATGCAGTTTCTAAATGAAGGTGTTTATTATTAAGGCAGAAAAAAAAAAATCCAAACCTGTTGTAGCCCCTGTATGAGAAAGTAATTGTCCCCTAATCCTAATAACTGGTTGGGCCACCTTTAGCAGCAACAACTGCAATCAAGTTAAACTTTCCAAAATAAATAAAATATTCAGTTAGGACCTGAGAATTTTATAATCTTTTTCCCTTTTAAAACTGACTAAAACTGCCCCAGATTCACTCAGATGATTAAAAACTTTAGCTGCAGAGGTAACTACAAGGGGATCTAGGAGGCTGTAAATGACCAAAATGTAAAACATTTAGTCAGTCCTTTTTTTTACAGTTAAAGGTCCACTGGGACAGTCTTCTCCCAGAACTAAAGACATTAAGTGATCTTAATTTTTAGTGCAATAGCATTATGGTTTAGATGAGAGCAAATCTGTAATTATTGGAATGGGTGTTTTGTAGTTCTTATCAGTTGTTCTTATAAGTTTGTTTTTGTAGTTTTGTAGTAGTTGGTGTTTGTTTAGTGTACCGTTTATGTCCATATTTGTATCGATATGCTATGTTTTAAAAGGCTAACCATGTAGAATCCATTGGCTAAACATTATTTGAATGCAATAATGTTGATATGTATCATTCCTGCTGTATCAAAAAAGTAAATCAAATTGCAATATTTGCATCCAAAATATAGTGGAGTAGAAGTCAAAATTGTGTACTTTAAAAAAATATGGACTGTTCCTTCCCAACGTAAATAAACAGACTTTGTTGTGTAAAATTGATTCCCAATAGAAATGCAAATAACTGCTTATGAAATTCAGTGGGAGTATTTGATCTTCTGGTGAATCTGTAAGTTTGCTCACTTAGAAAGAAATGAACAGTCTCTAACTCTTATGTTAGTTTGTAAAGAGGAGTGGGCAAACCTGGTGACCAACTACAAGAAACATGTTACTCCTGTGCTTTCCAACAAGGGCTCTACCAAGCGGTAAGTAATGTTTTGCTTTAGGATCAAATACTTTTTTCTGGAATATTTTCCAATAAAAAAATAGAGACTTCATTGTGTTGTAAATGTGCAGACTTACAAATTCAGCAGGAGATCAAATAATTATTTCCCCCACTGCATGGACTTGGGGCATTCTGTCACACACTGGTAATCTATATTATGTATCATTAATGAGTAAAACAAATTATTCATCTCACTTCTTTCAGGCTATTTCTCTCTCTCTCTCTTTGCTTTTTTAAAATTCCAAGAAAACACTCAAGTCTCAGAGAAACTCTGCACTCTTTCCACCCTGTGAATTCCTGTATTTAAACACCTGTGTGTTCCTGTGTGGTAAAGGAGACTGAGAACAGCAGAAAGCTGAAACACTCCCATCAATAAGTAATGAAATAAACTCATTATTCCTCAGGTCATTTAAGAACTTTAGTCTTAGTCCAGCTTCATCCTACTTCACTCAAGGTCAAACAGGTCTGATGACGCCGTCCTGTGGCGAGTGGAGCTCCACGCACAGTGAGTTAAGTCTTCCTAGAATACTGAAATGAAGGTCAGTTTTCTGGGCCATCTTTTCCCACAGTGACCATCCTGCCTGGGGAAAAAGAGATGGAGGAGGCAATGCAACACGACCGCTGCGCAGTTATGCAAGACCAGGGAAAGTGCAACAGCAGCATTGAACCCTGGCACAGAGAAGGGAAAGTGCCAACGTTACACAAAAAAGACAGAGGGAAGAGGGAACGCGGGGGTTGCAGAGGATGAGGAGGACGGGGTAATTCAATCACATTAGTGTCCTCATTCGCAGGACACAGAGTTAGAAACAACTAATGAAATAAACAAAAGCTGAGTCAGATATTTTCCTTCTGTCACGATCCCTGGGAAATGACAAAGAGGGGAGACAAAAACAGGGATGAAAGCAAGGGCAGAAAACCAGGAACAGAAGTGGACAGACA
The DNA here is from genome assembly GCA_015106755.1 of Etia nguti. Taxonomy (NCBI): domain Eukaryota; kingdom Metazoa; phylum Chordata; class Actinopteri; order Cichliformes; family Cichlidae; genus Etia; species Etia nguti. The sequence goes on along the minus strand of VUQG01010686.1, from coordinate 10,319 downwards.
GAGAAAGACCCATCCTATAATAACTCCAATCCATCAGGTCATTCCCCCCATCCGTCATCCCTTTGCTCTAAGCTTTAGACCACATGCATGACCACACACACACAGACATACATGCGATCTGGATTAAAAAACAAAACTGTTCAAGCCTCCAGTCTTTCACCATCTTCCACACTTCCTTTATTATTCTCCCTGGGGTTCATAGTGTGACATCCAGACAGCAGCCCCCCAGGTCAGAAAAATGCAGCAGGGATCCAGTTCCAAGACTTAACCACGGCACCATCCCTATGAGGAGCCAGTTGGGGGTTTTATGGGGTCAGAGGAACATCTGTTCTTACTGCACCAAAGACAAAAAAAAGACATTAAAACTGCTCTCAGTTGCTTTGAACAGTGGTTTATGTTACTGTGTTACTTGCATGTTTGCTACTAAACCCCATGTCTCCTCCTAATTACAACTTTAATGTTAATTTATGTCCAAAACTGCTAATTATGATTACTTTGAAATGTCATAAATACTGCATATACCTCTGCTATATTATTTCTTTCTTTAATTCTTGGTTGATTTACAAAGAGTACTTTGTAAACAAAAGAACATTCATCCAGCTATATAACTCACCTAACCTCTGACTACAAACCACTGGAGTGTGGCATAGCACAAATATGTTTTGCCTCTGTTTGTGGCTCTGTGGTGTTACCGGTCAGAAAGGTTTTTCTCTGTAACCGCTTTGAGTATCAATATCATGAGATCTCAGTAGCAACACTCCACCAATTTAATGTCAGGAATATAGAGTAACACAGGCAAGTATTGCAAATATTGGTATCCTGCATGCTTTATCTGTTTTCTAATATTTAGGACTTTAGAAAGTGCACTTTGGGTAAACCTTCAAGGATCATATCACTTTGTGCAATATGTAGGATGGATGGTGTAAGTATGAGCCACCGGATGAGGACACTGCACGGAATAGAAGTGTCATAGGAATCTGATATCCCCTGTCTAAAGTGAGTAAAAGGGATGTGTCATCTAATGGAAAAAGAAAACTCACAGGCTGGACATAAAAATACAATGACAGTTTAAGAGTTGAGGTGAATAAAAAAGTGTTTAAGTGATGGTAATATTGTTAAAATATTGTTTCGCACAGTTATATTAGATATGCTAAAGCCATTGTATAAAGAAATACTTGGCTGATTCTGAGGAGCTCAGGTTAAAACATTTTTCCACATGAGTGGTCTTTCACGTGTGTAAGTAACAGTACAAGTACACATCTTAATTCTTTACAATTTTATGCTGTATAATTCCATATTTAGCCATTGCTTGATATTTCTATATGGGTGCTAACCACAAAGATTAACAAAATAAATAAAAAAATGTCCTTTTATTGGACACCTGATAAAAATATTATTACTTCTAGATTTATCATCTAAATATTTACTATTATGGGTGCTGGAGAACACTTTTAGAACCATTCCTGTAACAAAAGTAGCAATAAAAATCTATGAAAATACCTCACTACACATAAAACTCTATTATTGGCAAACTTTATTAAGTATCAGACATAAAACTACTTACTCTGAAGCAAATGTGGCTCAGTATAACTCCTGCAGATGTTTAAAGTTTAAGGTCAACTGAAATATTTTATATTCTGTTTATTCTACAGTAATGTACCACGTGTGCTGTGTGCTGTGAGGACCACATATTTCTTAAAAAATCAGCTTTTAATCAGCCCAGAAACAGACATACAACTTGATTTCAAAAAGTAGATTCAATAAATATATAGTGATTTCTTATAGATGCTAATCGGAACATGTTGGAACCTAAACCTGTTCAATTTAATGGGAGTTCCCCTCTCCATCATCAAAGCTTGCATTACTAAAATGCTAAACAAGTCACTAAAGGTTTCTCATATCTTACATCCCAGGCCGAGATGGTTAATAAGAGAAAAGTCATCTGTTATGATGTTAAATGAGAGTGCTTGTCTATTTGCGAACACTAGCTCTGTTTCCACACAAAGCACAGATATCAACTGATCTCAGGGCAATGAAAGCAGAGACAGTGGCATCTTGTCTAGTATCAGTCTCCCATCAAAGACCAGACTACTATCCACAAAGCTCATGTGCAAACAACCAGTAAAAGTTGCTGGCCTCTTAGCTCGATAAACTGGGACAGGGCACACCCATGATAATGTCTATGCCATACAGATTTCAATGGCTTCAAATCAAGGGGCGTTAATTCTTCCAGAAACAATAACAGGTGCTGCCACAAAAGGGATTTTATGTAAAGGACTAGATATAAACAGGCATAAGAGAAATGTGGTGACAGAAAGCTGTTTGAGATGAAAGGAGAGAAATCGCTTTCACTCACTGGTATGTTTTAACTGTTGTCTATTTTTACATTTTTCTAATAGACAAGCACTGCACGCCTTGCTTGCCCTGATGGAGCACTACTGCTTTGAATGCACTTGGCTACACCCGCCCATTAAGCTTAATTTGAAAACCATGCTGAGGGCAGAAAATTGTAATTCCACTCTTGCCATCTTCCACTTGCATCTCATTCTGCACTTGATTTAGCCAACCCTGCTGTGATTTCTTCTCTTCTCCTTCATTTATATGCCTGTGTGTGATGTCTATGCCATGATGTTCATCTATAAATGATTCCCTTTAATCAGACACACAACTTTTGATTTGCAAACAGTCTCCACCCCATGTTTAAAGTCCTCCCTGAATCAATTTTTGCCCACTCTTCGAAAAGTGGGTAAACTGACTGTGATGTTGTGGATGCATTGTGAAGTAGTTCATTTCACTGTACTGTACATAGGATTCATCAGCAGAAGTGATTGTGATTGGAGCAGAGAGCACCCACTGGCCACGTCAACAGCTTATGTGTTGTCTAAATGACTAAGGTCTAATGAGACATGATCATGGCACACTACAGCAAATGATTAAAGAGCTGGCCATCTTTGCAACCCCTTTCCTGATGTCCCTCTTCAGAAATCCATTATGGTCCAGGCTATCACAGGAAAATTGCTTACGTGCTTCTGTTAGGAATGTGTCATTTTAGATTTTTCTGTTGAGGAAACGCTGGTTGCACAGGCCAGATGTCCCTTCAATGAGCAGCCAAACTTAGTCCAGAGAGACCACTGGCTGTGAGTCATCTCCAGCCTTTGGAGTTAATAAAAAACCTCCCTAAAGCTCGCTAAAGCTCTGTGAGGTGTGACAAAGTACGGCTGATGTCTGGCTCAGATGGTCAACCTCAGAATGTGTGTTTGTGTGTGTGGGGGGAGAGAGAGAGAGCGAGAGAGAAAGAGGGATAGAGCTGCTTCCCAGCTTATCCAATCAAGAGCTTCCATCCTTGACTTTCCAAAATCTGAGTCGAACCTGAAGCCTCTTTCTTTCCAATGTGAGTTTGTGTGCTCCTCCCATTAAAGTAATAATGATTACTTCAGTTTTAAAAAAAAAGTCAACAACCCCCCAAAATACTCTGATAAAAAGAAATAAAAAGAAAGATTTTTCTTTTTCTTTTTCTTTTTTTTTGGAAAAAGCTCAAATCACTGATTGAATTAGTGGATGCATCAACTTATTATTTTTTCATGGCATATTGCCAATGGCAACTCTTTTAAAATTAGATTTACCAAGATTACCAAGCAAAGACCAAAGATACCCAAGGATATTTGGCACTGGAGCAGACAGGGATTGAACCACCAGGCTTCTGATTATTCTGTTCTATCTCCTGAACTACAGCCAGTGTAAAAGACAGTTATCCTCCTGACATCAATCAAAATCTATTTACATGTACAAAAAAGGGTCTTTAATTGTCTCCAAAACATAGGGCAAGGGTTGTAGTCTTCACCAATGATCCAGGTGATTGTCATCCTGTTTTGGGCTGAGGTTTGGATTTGTTTTGTTTTAGCCACATGCAGAGATGGGCAGTAACACGTTAGCAACGTGCAAACAAACATGAATTAGTTAAATTGAATGACAGCAAAGCTAACTTGATCCCATATTTATTATACTGTATAAATTAATAAAGGACAATTGAAACACTTATCCCCCCACCCCCCAGAACAGTGGTGCATTTTTCACCCCACATTGTAAAGCCATAACATCACAACATCGTGACTGGTCAGTTGCAGTGATGATCCTGGACCAACATTATTGTGAAAATATAGAAGCAACACTTACACGTGGGTATCAGATTCACCCCTCTCCCTATGCATTTTTTCCTGAGGCACGAGGCCACCCCACTCTAAAAACGGGCTGAACGCTCCTGACCCCTGTGCAGTCCTCATCGCTAGTCACTTGGAATAAAAATGTTGCGCATGAAATATTATTAAGCACACAGCGTGACGCGGCATCAGCCGGTGATGAGATCCACACATCCAGCTATTTTACTGCCAAAGACAAAGAGAGAGAGGGAGAGGAGAGAGAGAGAGGGGGGGGGAGGGCTGTGCGCAGCGTTGGTGCCAATGGGCGCAGGGCTATCTAATTAAACCCCTACCACGTAATCCCAGCTACACCATCCCCCCGTTTAAATCCACTCCGCCGGCGCATACCACTTAAACACATTGCCCTCCCCTGCCGTCCTGTCCAGCCCAGGCTCCTGGAGGAGAGAAAGCTGCCACCACAGCAGCAGCACCATCACTGATGCCTGTCGCCTGCACGGTATCATGGTTTGAAGGGTTCGGCTGCTGTAGCCAGGGGCCACTAAGTCAGTCACTCAGCCTGCGCGTGTGTGGATGTGTGTGAGCGTGCACTGAGAAGCGGCAGTAACAGCACGCGACCGGTCCAGCGACGCTACTCAGCCAGGAGCTCCGAAAAAAGTCGCACAAGAGCGAGCCGAGCCGAGCCGAGCATCTCTTCCCGGCTGTCCTGCAGCAGGGATACCCTCCTCTCCGGCACCGACACTGCTTCGCCTATTCGGGTAAGAGGAGAGGGTCGACGTTATTGCATCAGTTTAGCTTGCTTTTATGCCTAATCTATTCTAGGGCTAATATTCAGTTTCTGGAAAGCGGCGCAGATGCTTTTGTTTACTCGCGGAAACTGTTCGTCTTCCGGCTGCGCGGTGCTGATTAACCGCGTGAACAGACCAGCCGAGCTGAAAATATTCCCGCCTGTAGTGTGTGTGTTTTTAGCTGTTTGTGTCGTTTGTGACATTTCTTAAAAATAAAAGGAGGAGGAAAAAACAAGGCTGTTTTTGTACAGCCAATAGGATGAGAGCAGTGTAGGCCTGCCATTTTTATGAATGATCTTCACGCGGGGCAAAAGGATGGAGGCGCGTGGCGCTTCTCTGGAACTTCCTTCCCTGCTCTGAGGTCTCAGGTTTGGGCTGCAATGAAACCTCCGGAAAAAGAGGCAACATCTTTGTCTGCTGGCTTATTTCTAGCCTGATAGTAAATGCGTTACTAGTTAACTACTTAGTGCAAAGCATTTCCGTACAGAGGAGCCTACGTTAATCACGCTGTTTAATTGCAAGATGCATTTTTGCCTAATGCGGAGTTTATAGAAATTTCAAACTAACACCTTTGTGTTAGCAGCTGTGTATGCCGTCTGCTTATCAAATGATATAGTACCAACAAAGAATAGCCCAAAATTTCAGGATGCGATGTCTTTTTTTTCTCTGTGCCTGTGG
>VUQG01010684.1:13384-37757 GCA_015106755.1 Etia nguti | reverse complement strand
TACAGATTTGTATATAAGCACGATAAGATGGAAAGTAACTGGGCGGAGACACAAACACAGGCAGTCTAATGATAGCTTTTACATTAAGCGGACTAGAACTGTTTGAAATGTGCCCCTGACTGTGTAATGGAAACAAACATTTTGAGCAATTTAATTTAGATAGCTGATATCAACACCATGCCTTTAAGGTGCCATTATCTTTTAAATGTTATTGAGATTTGACACACCTTTCCGTTCATTGCTTTTCCTCTATTCTATCTCCTGCTTTCTTGCTCTGGTTGCAGGTAAGCATGCAGAAAATGTTTTTGGGGAGCTTTTTAATGAAGCCAACACCTTTTACGTGCGTGCAAACTCTCTTCAGGATCGAATTGACCGCTTGGCTGTCAAAGTCACTCAACTGGACTCCAGCGTGGAGGAGGGTTAGTTCATTGGGTATCAGTGAATCTTCTTCCATTTTTTGCTATGGTTATTCCTACACACTTTATATCAAACTCTCCTCCTTTCTTTTGTTTTTTTTAAGTTTCTCTTCAAGACATTAACATGAGGAAGGGCTTCAGAAGCTCGAGTGTCCAGGACCAGCAGGTTTTATCCAAGAGCAGCCTTCCTAGTTCTGTAGCTGACATGTACAACAGCAGTGACAGACCTCCTCCTCTCAGCAACCTCACTGCTTACAGGTACTGCACTGTTTATCTTTCTTTCTTATGGTTCTGAAGTTAGATATCTGATCAGTTTATGTCTTCAGTTAATGCATCATGTTGGAAATTGGTTTTTAAATACAGAGAGGATTCTACTGATGCAATGAAATACTACTCTGACCCGTCATACTTTTTTGACCTGTGGAAAGAGAAAATGCTTCAGGACACAGAGGAGAAGAGGAAAGAAAGGCGGAGGCAAAGGGTCAGAGCGCATTCTACTCGTCTTCTTTATGCGTTTACGTATTTACTTACTGAGTGCTCACTCAAACTCTGCATCCCTGTCATTTCTGCAGGAACAGAAACGATGTGTGGACAGCAGCACCATTCAGCGCGAGGTGAAGAAGGTCAGAAAGGCACGAAACCGCAGGCAGGAGTGGAACATGATGGCGTTTGATAAAGAGCTCCGTCCAGATCACAGACATCCACAGACTCTCAGGCGAGGAGCATCATCTGAGGGCTCCCTCTCGCCAGATGGGAGGTTAGAGAAGCTACCAAGATTGTGTTTTGGATACGTTTTACAATGCATTTTTCTGTATAACAGGATACTACAGAGGGAATTAAAGAATTTCCCAACTTTGGGACTAATGATGTATATCTTATTTTATCCTAGTTGTATTTTTATGGAGAAATTTGGTAAAATTGCTGTAGATTTCTGACACTTTTAAAATAAAACTTAGCAGATGGGAAAAAAAAACTTGCTTGTGTGTGTGTGTGTGCCCAAAAGGAGGGGTAGATCCATTTTCACAAATAGGACCTTGTGACCCAAATTGTAGTATCTTTGTTGTGTAAAGCGTCGGCTTTGATATTGTAACAACAAATCTACCATCTGGATATGCGGCTGCATCTGCATGACAAACTCTCTTTTATTGTTTATCCAGGCCTGACCTCTTAGATTACCCCATCCCTCCAGTGCCTGCCCATGCTGCTTGTAACTCTGCCAAGTCTCACGATTACGTTTCTGGGAACACGCATCCCTCACCACCTGTGGAGCATGAATACCAAAGCATTGATGTCAACTACAAGAGAGTAACCTATGCCGCAGCAGAGCCTCGCGCTGCAGACCGAATGAACGGTTCAATTCGTCTCCCTGCAGATTACAAGTATGTGAGAGAAATTGAAATATAATATCCTGTTTTTGGGCATCTGCAACTTAATCCTCTTTCTTTTACTGTCACACAGGTCTATCCCACCACCTCCTCCCCCCGGCCCTCCAATCCCATCAGCCCAGACAGCCTTTGGTTTTCCATTGGGTGCACATCCTCCGGCGCCACATAATGGCGTTGGGCACGCGGGCCCGGGCTGCCCACTCCCACCATTACCTCCTCCGGGGACTCACACAGTCCCTCCACCCCCAGGTCCCCCACCTCCTCCTCTCCCTCCGCCATCTGCACCCTCACACCTAGCGGGACACAGTGAAGGCTGCAGACGTGAGACCAAACCTGTGAGAGACGCAAGAAGTGATCTGCTGTCTGCCATCCGCATGGGTGAGTCAGCGTGCTTAGACGCAGTTGGCATTGCTTCCAGATGAGCACAGATGTGAGCAGCTAAAACTCTGTGCAAGACAGACATATAATATTCTGTCTTCTCTCTACATGTGTGTGCCCTCATTAGGCATCCAGTTGAAGAAAGTCCAAGAGCAGCAGGAGCAGCAGAGCAAGCGGGAGCCGATGGGGAATGACGTAGCCACCATCCTTTCCCGACGCATTGCAGTTGAGTACAGTGACTCTGAGGAGGACTCTGAGCTTGATGAGAACGAGTGGTCGGACTGACAAAACACTGAATTAAGCTTTTCTCCTCTGGATCTTCAGCACAGATAAAAAACAAAACTGTGAAACACTCCGTCTAGCTCCATCTAGTGGAGTCTTTGTACCAAGCCACTACTGCCAAAATACCTCTACCTTGTGTTTTATTTCTACTCTCATAATAAATATTTCATGGGCAACTGAACCACTAATCTAGCCCATCTACAGAGTTGGCACCAGTTGATTTTGTCACAGATAACTATCCTCATTTCAATGTGTGATAAATCACACAGTTCACAATTCTATCACATGGAAATGTGACCCATTAGTTTCTTAAGATTGTCTTTGTAAACCCCATGTTCTAGCAAAATGTCCTTACGTGATGACCTCCTATCTCCATCCAGTAGCATCCCAGCAGAGAGCATTTCAGTGTAAGAAAAGCACAGGTATAAATAATACATGTTACCATTGGCTGACATCCACATAGCTTCTTGAGTTTCAAGGTCTTTGTATTAGGCATGCTGGCTACCTAACTAGCCAGCTCAAACACTCAAACACACAAGTAGAGCAAGCCTGTGCTTTCCCTACTATGACAAGTTAAAATGTGTGCTGTGATAAAAACAAGCACTGAATCATAACATAATACTGAAGGATTCAAGTGTTTTTATTTTTATGGAATTGAATCTTCCTGATAAATAATCTTACACTTAATTCCATTAGTGTTTCTGTAATAGCTACCTCAAGTTGTGACAATTTCTCAGTTCTGGATTGTGTGTATGAAGGTATCATGTCTGACATTATTACTATTTGTTGTGATGTGTCTTTAAAAATACTGATATATCAATAAACATTCCTAGTTAGCAGCATGCTATCACTGAACCTTTGTCTTTTTTCTTTTTTTTACTTCTTTATTTTTAACTTAAACTCTACTAGATACTAGAGGTCAAAACCCACTTGAAAATTATTTATAGATTATTTGCACAACCCTGCTGGGGACAGGCCAATGGGCCAAAAAGATGTTGCAGAGACATATGATGAATACACATAATGACTTTGAATGCCCAGAAAGACAAAAATGACCGAAACAACCCTGCAGACATACAAAGTAGCCAAAAAGAGACATAGAGTGGCTACAAAGAGATTCAAAACAGGCAAAATCAGACAGAATATAATGAATTTGAGCAGAGACACAAAAAGAAGGTCAGACGATGACTACAAAATGATGGAAAATGACCTCTATCAGACAAAAAGGAGTAATATAATACACACACACACACACACAAATCACAGTTACAAGCAAATGATCACAAAGAGACACGAGATGATTCTCTGATCAGCTGAGAACTAAAGTGATAGGTAAATTTAACTAAATGAATAAAATGATAATCAAAACAGTCAATGTGCAAATGTGCAAATCATTAAAGGACTTTCAGATATGAACGCATCAAAACTGGGAACACTGCCTCACACTCAGATCTTTTTTTTTTTTACTTACCAATTTTTGGACAATATTTTTAGGACATTTATATAAGGACTGAAAATTTTTTCTAAGTTACAATACCTGGAAGGACAACGAGGTAATTCAAAAGTTTGTGCTCTCAAAACTGCAACCAAATCAACTTTACAGCCACTTCAAGAGCTACAGTCTAAAACCAAAACCTTTTTTATTCTACAACCAGTTCTGAGCATTAAAATAATATAATGTAATATTAAAAATGATAAATTAATTATCGTAAATAACTATTTCATAAAATAAGCAATGAAACAACGAGGCCTGTAAATTTATTCACACCCAGCAGAGGTCACCCGATGCCAATGTGTAGCTCAACAAAACTTGCGAAACTGTTAACTGTTAGACGCCATGTTGGCTCTCTAATAACTGCCAGCGTTGCAAGACAGGAAGCGAGTTGAGCCGCAATGGAGATGTTTTCTTCCCGTGACAGTCTGGTGGTTGGCAGGTGATTAGCACAGCGAAGCTCCTCCTCAGTCTTCTACGGTAGAGACAAACCTGGACAGCTGCCCATTGAAATAAGGTATAGTATTTATACAAGCTTTGTAGGGTTTTACATTCTCACCAGCTTACCTTTCAGTTATGGGGCAAATTTCGAGTGTAAAATTCTTTGTTTAGCTTAAACTGTGAACGATGATGATGAAGATAGCTAGTGTGTGCTAACTAGTCACCTGACTTATACGTGCACACGCTCAAATCAGCTTTACTCTCAGCCTTCCGTATGGAGGAACAAACAAGCTGCCATCTGGCCAGGAATGGCAGCGCTGACTCATTTTACCTCATCTTCAATTTCGGATGGAAGGAAAATGAATCTTTAGCTGAGTTAGCTCATGACCTAACACTGTTAGACGTGGTCATTCATTCATCAGAGAAACCACCAAGTCACGGTGCTCGCATAAATCTCCCTGTCACACTAGCATCTAAAGTAAGTCTGGAAAAATAATAGTAATACAATAACTCTACCCTGGCTAATGATTAATTGTTGCACTATGTCTTAAACTGTGTGTGTGTGTGTGTGTTATAAAATTACTTGAAAGCATATTTTGTCCTCTGTGTGCCCCTCAAGGAATTTAGTAGGATATAAACTATCAAGATGGATACCTCAAAACTTCCCAAGATCCAGGATGAGGACCGAGAAAGCCAGTTTGGATATGTACACGGTGTTTCTGGACCAGGTCAGGTTTATTTCCTTGTCTTTTAAATGGCTAGAATCTATCAGGTTGAATGTAGTTAAATGTAATATGGTCTCAATGTTTAGCTGAGTAGCTGACAAATTAAGGAAGTTGATCACATGATGACAAAATCATGACATTTCCTATTATTACCCAGCAGGGGTAACTGGGTACAAACTGTGTGTAAAATATGTCTAATCTCACTAAAGAATGCCTCTCTAGCATAGCTGTAGAGTATATAGTTATCCTGAACTGCATGACTTCGGCTTAAGGATATCCTCAGTCTGTCACATAGGTTTAAACTATAACATTTGTCATTTTTGTCTTAATACTCCCTTTGAAATTGTCCCAATTGAAAATGTAAACAAGTAAAAGTTTTGATTGTTTCTTAATCATTTCAGTATCTGTAATTTTCTTTCTTGCTTTTGGCATCAGTGGTGACAGCTACCGCCATGGCAGGAGCAGCCATGTATGAGCTGGTTCGAGTCGGTCACAGCGAGCTGGTGGGAGAAATCATCCGTTTAGAAGGGGACATGGCAACTATCCAGGTCTACGAGGAGACATGTATCCTTTCTGCTGCGGTGTTTCTTTCCTCTTTTGTCAAACATCTAAAGTAAAAAAAACCCAAACAAATCAGACTGAATTGCATTAAGAAAAGCTGCTTGGCAGATATCGCATGTTTCAGACATTTTGTGGTTTGCTTGGTGTCCCTAACTTGATCCTACAGCTGGCGTGTCTGTCGGAGACCCTGTCCTGCGAACTGGAAAGCCTCTGTCTGTAGAGTTGGGACCAGGTATCATGGGCTCCATCTTTGACGGTATCCAGCGCCCACTAAAAGACATCAATGACCTCACTAACAGTATTTACATCCCAAGAGGAGTAAACATTGGTGCTCTCAACAGAGATATCAAATGGGAATTTACACCTGGGCAGAACCTTCGGGTAAGGAAAGCGCACCGTTGCAGTGATGAGGCCTTGAAAGTCTTTTCTTCTTCAAGTGTGCCGACTAAAAATGTGATCCCCTCTCCAGGTCGGCAGTCACGTAACTGGCGGGGATATCTATGGTATGGTATTTGAAAACTCCTTAATCAAACACAGGCTAATGCTTCCACCTCGTAGCAGAGGCACCATAACCTACCTGGCCCCACCTGGAAACTACGACATTTCGGTGAGTGTTGCAATTGATACAAAGTGCTTTTCATTTTGGATAAAAAACAAAACTGATTTTTGTTTTTTCTTGCATTCAGGATGTGGTTCTGGAGCTTGAGTTTGAAGGCATAAAAGAGAAACTCAGCATGGTGCAAGTGTGGCCAGTACGACAAGTCCGCCCCGTCACAGAAAAACTACCAGCTAATCATCCACTGCTGACCGGCCAGAGAGTTCTGGATGCACTTTTCCCGTGAGTATTCATTTCCCGTGCATTATGACATGTTTATTTAATATACTTTGCTTAACAGATTTATTAAACCGCCTGTCATAAAAACAAGAAAACACTAATATTTTTGAAAAATATGTTTAAAAACATGTTTAAAACAATCTGGATTTGAAGTCAGAAATTGATCAAGCATATCAGTCAAAAAATAAGTTGTTTTTCCCGTTTAGGAATGTAAGTGAATAACTGTGAGTTGGGATCTTAATCAAAAACTAATAATTTTCTTCACAATGTTTTTTCTACATTTTTATAAATCAGTACATTTGAAACTATTTTCAGCTTTAAAAATATAATTTTGATTAAAAATCGTGCACATACTGGTGGATTAACCATTATTTAACCATATAAAAAAGATTATAGTGATCATCAATAGTGTTAATTTAGGGCAGCCTATAAGGCTTACAGTGGGTGGTGGCCCAATTTATTCATTTTTTTTAATTACTGTATATCACATATACATCTGTAAAATGGGTTTTTCACTGGTGGATTGTTCACTTATTTATTACATAGTGAGACTGTGTGGCTGTTGTGCTTTACAGCTGTGTGCAGGGTGGCACTACTGCTATACCAGGAGCCTTTGGGTGTGGAAAGACTGTGATCTCGCAGTCATTGTCCAAGTACTCCAACAGTGATGTCATCATCTATGTCGGCTGTGGAGAGCGTGGAAACGAAATGTCTGAAGTGCTGCGAGATTTCCCCGAGGTTTGCAGATTATTAAGCTTTCGATTTGTTATTTGTTATTACTGCATCACTTTTGACTCGCTTAAGCTAAGGCTGTTGTTCACGCTGCTCTTCCCACTAGCTCACTATGGAAGTTGACGGCAAAGTTGAGAGCATCATGAAGAGAACAGCGCTGGTTGCCAATACCTCCAACATGCCCGTGGCTGCTAGAGAGGCTTCCATTTACACAGGTATAAGCCTCCTACATTATAGAGAACTGAGTCATTGTTAACCTTAACTCTTACTACATACTTAAAAAAAAAAAATACAAAATTTCAGAGTAATAGAAAAACTTAAAACACTCTAAAATCCTATTCAGAACTTTATTAAAGTAGCTAGTAGTAAGGTAGTGTGTATTTTGTTGTTTTTTTTTTCCTCTTTGCACAGTATTTTGAACGTGTCATCAAATGTCAAACTTGTGCCTGTGCAGGGATCACACTGTCTGAATACTTCAGAGATATGGGCTACAATGTGAGCATGATGGCTGACTCGACGTCTCGATGGGCCGAAGCTCTGAGAGAAATCTCTGGAAGACTGGCTGAAATGCCTGCTGGTGAGTGGTCACAGTCAAAATCTCAAAACATGTTTGTTTTTGTTTTTTTAACCCACTGGTATGTAGTTCAGTAATGTTTATTTCTGGGGGGTTTTTAAATATATATTTGGTGTATTTTACTAATGCCCTTTTGGTTCATCCTCTAAAGCACTTTCATTTTCATTTAACTAGTGAGCATGTACTATTAAGCAGGACTTCATTTAGGTAACTTCAGGGTTAGCTCTGGGGTTTCTGTACTATGAAGATGGTTTATTTCTCACCGGGGTATACTGCCAAGGTAACTTATGTTGTGAATTTAACCTGCTCCGCAGCAGGTTAGGTTCTAGATTAGAGATCAGCAGGTACAAAAATCACCACCTACTGACCATTCGGTTCTCCAGAAAATAGTGTCAGTATTCCTGAAGGATCACTTGGATATCTGTGTGCAGATAGGAGGGTTTAAAGTTTTTCAATAGTGTCTAATGTTTACCAGTTTCCCTGATGAGCGTAGGTAATAAATATATATATTCTTAGACAAAACATTTTTTCCCTTTTTTGTATGGCTGGAATTTTACAATAATTTTATTGTTCTAGAAGTTTTAATATACAATCCTAAAACAGGACGCCTACCCTGTACTTGCAGACCTTCTATCAAATTTACACTTAGTCTAAGCCCGTGTTTGAGTTCCCTTTTTATATTTAATCTTTACTCTCAGATGTTAAACAACACTGGAGCTGCAGGTGAAAGAAAGGCGAACATAAGAACATAATATCGCATAATATCGGGATGTCGAAATTAAAATAGCATATATGAAAATGAGAAGAATTGTAATGAATGATCGTTTTAAAAACATATAGATGTTAATAATCGCCGCGTGTGTGACAATGTTCGTGTAAAGTTTCGTTCAGATTGGCCCACCCAGTAAGAAAGAGATGGGGTGCATATATGCATGCGTACACTGCGATCGTTATAGTAAGAAGATTGATTGGTTAGATGTTGCCAACACCACCCTTTTCCTGTGAACATGTAGAGGAACACTGGTTCACTTAGCAAGATGATAAGTATCTTATCCTGATCACCAATATTAGTGTAGGTGAATCCAGATAACAGAAAGATACCCTGGGTATGTTGAACTCACTTCATAGTACAGGTCTCGGTTCATTTAGATTTTGTTAAGACCCTGTCACACAGTAGGTAAAATCCTGTGAAGCATTTACCTTTGTGAATGTTGCTGGCTGCAGACAGCGGGTATCCGGCTTACCTGGGCGCCAGACTGGCTTCCTTCTATGAGCGTGCTGGACGTGTGAAGTGCCTGGGAAATCCAGAGAGAGAAGGCAGCGTCAGCATCGTAGGAGCGTGAGTTCACTTTTATATAAGCATGTTTGTGTTCTTTGTTTGTTTGTTTGTGCACATTCTGTGGATGGTCATTTGCTGCTGCATGTCGTTATATTGAGACTGCTTTGGTGGGAATATTAGTTAGAAAATTTTAAGTTTTTCATGTGAAACTTTTAAATGGAATCCAGAAGGTGATTATTTTATTAGTTAACTTTACATTTAATACTGTGAACTCCTTAGTGTGTCGCCTCCTGGTGGAGACTTCTCAGATCCTGTCACTTCAGCCACACTGGGAATCGTTCAGGTAAGTAAAGTGTAGTAACTTAATGCAAACATTTGACCGAATTCACCTTAAAGTGAAAGTGTTTCTCTTTTACACTGTCCTGTGTTTATGTTGTTGTTTGTAGGTGTTCTGGGGGTTGGACAAGAAGCTGGCTCAGAGAAAACACTTCCCGTCTGTAAACTGGCTCATCAGCTACAGCAAGTACACACGAGCTCTGGATGAATATTATGACAAACATTTCACGGAGTTTGTTCCTCTTCGCACGAAAGCAAAAGAGATTCTACAGGAAGAGGAGGACCTGGCTGAGATTGTGCAGCTTGTTGGCAAAGTGAGTCAGTTTATATTAAATGGTCTAAAACTGTCCCCAGCCCGGCGATGGATCGAACCCAGAATTTTGTTAACATGAAGCAACAGTGCTAACCACTGCGTCACTGTGCAGTCCACGCTCCTTTCTGTGTGGAGTTTATATGCTCACACACCATCTTCTTCCCACTGTCCAAACACAAGCATGTTAGGTTGCAATATTGAGTCCTACTCTAAAAGAAACTGTCACAAATTGAACTCTGTCTCTGAAGCTGAATTTAAAAAAAATAAGTGTTTAAAGTTGAAGTTTTTAAAGTAATTATAGCCTTTTTCTTGTGAGAATACAGAATATGACATTACAAGGTTGATTAGACTTACATTAGTTTGTGTTAGCTAACTAGTCACATACTGGATAAAACTCAGACTAAAACTAAAACAGTTTAAAGGCGTCACTTTTCTGTTGCCCCTTGCTGCTGCAGTCAGTTTTATTTTTTAAGCAACATGCACTCAAATGGGAGAATCCACCTGTTGGTAATGCGCTGGTTTGTCCCTTGTTGGGTTGTGTATACAGACCGAGTGCCATAATCAGCTGGCAGAGCATCTCTCCTCTCTTGAGTACTGCCGGGGCAGTACAAAAGTGACCCTGCTTTTTAGCTTTAGTTTCCGTGGAAAACATGGAAACTAATGTAAGTCTATTGGCAGCAACCAACAAATCAACTTAGTGAAGTAATATTCTGTACTGCCCCATGATGGCGCCACAAATGCTCTACTATAAACACTTATTTTTTAAAATCCAGCTTCATGGATAGTGTTTAATCTGTGACAATGTTTTTTTAGAGTAGTGCTCAAAGATGTAAATAAGCTTTAATGCATGTGGTGTTTTATGTCCATTTTAATGACCAATGAACTGTGAATGGTTTGAATTCGTGTTAATCATCACAATTTTTATTCAGTTTGGATGCTTTGGAAGTGCTACTGAGTGCTCCCCTTAGTGCTATGTACTGTAAATGGATTTAGATCTGTTGATCAGTTTTACCAGATGAAGGTGGGAGATTGAAACCTCTTTGATGCAGTCTACACATGAGACTGAAGGAAGATGTGTTGGTACAAAAGGCCCAGTGTAACAAATGTAATCTCATGCTTAATCTCTTTTCTTGTATATTTTTTCTAAGCCAAGTTAGTGGATGCATTATATGTAAGAAATGTTCTTCTGTCAGAGCTGTAGAATGCTAAAAAAAAAAAAAATATGTGCCAATAACTAGAAAAATATAACAAGGACTCGTCTGGTTTTGTTCCCAGGCTTCACTCGCTGAGACTGATAAAATTACTCTAGAAGTTGCTAAGCTCATTAAGGATGACTTCCTGCAGCAGAATGGTTATACTCCCTATGACAGGTGAATACAAAGCACTTACATTTGGACGGCTTGATATTACTTTCCAACCTTTGGATTACATTGAAAGTCTTAAAAGAACATGCTGACTCTTGTAAACATGCATTTTGGATGTTGTATTTTAAGATATTACTGTAATTCCTATGGAAACAGAAAAAAGTATTAAACAACATGTATGTAAATATTCTTTCAGGTTTTGCCCCTTCTACAAAACTGTTGGCATCCTCTCAAACATGATAGCATTTTATGACATGGCCCGACATGCAGTGGAGTCCACAGCTCAGAGTGACAACAAAATCACCTGGGCCATCATCAGGGAACACATGGGGGAGATCCTGTACAAGATCAGCTCCATGAAGTTCAAGGTACGCATTTGTTTCTCATGTGGCAGGAGATGTTTGGTTTTGTTTTTGCTTTACCATATTGATCATCAACCCCCTTAAATGACTTTGTGCATTTCATGTATTGTTCAGGATCCTGTCAAGGATGGTGAAGCAAAGATCAAAGGAGACTACGCCCAACTGTTGGAGGACATGCAGAATGCTTTCCGAACCTTGGAGGAATGAGTTTCCTACCTCTCAGCCTGTCTCTCAGATATCCAGACCCCAGTGCAGTGCAACGTAGTACAGACTTATTGGCCCATGTTCTGAATGTCTGCCACAGTCACACAAAGTCTTTTTTTTTTTTTTCCTTGATGTTTACGCCCCTTAAACATTCCATGAACTATACAGAATTGTATTTCATTTTGCTGATTTTCGACAAGTTTATTCATCAAAAAACCTGTACTGAAATCCCCTTAGGCTGTCTCAGACTATTAGCATGTATAGCCCATCATGTTGTGGTTTAAATAAATTCGCCCCAATCAAGTGCTGCACTCGCACTCCACTCGTAGCTGTGAAAAAAGAGTTAATGTCTCTTTCCCCCAGGTGTAACAGTGATCAATGCAGATATTTAATCAAATGGGAACATGAACATGGATAAAGGGACAGAGGCAGTGTATTCAGGGGATGTGAGGAGTTCTTCCACGTCTTACCTCTAAAGTGTGATTGTGATGCTGTGGACTATATACTTGATATTCTGTGTAAAAATGTGAATGAATGAGTCTGTTAGTTTGTGTTGTAAAAGAAGTCTTGCTGTTTTATCCATGGTACATTATTGTCTCCCTAAATAAATGGGAAATAAAGTAGATGGTTTCAGTAAGATTTAATTTCTTATATTTCTTTCAAAACATAAACCATCAGTTTGAAATCTTGATTTCATACACAAACTTTGATAACCGATATGAGAATCAATCATTGGTGCAACCTCATAAGCACACATCAATTCAATAAAGGACTCTTTACTGTAGATGGCGCACAGATATGAACAGATGAGCACTGAATTATTAGCCCTCTTATGAAATTTAAAGTTCTATCAAGATTTTCTCCAGTGTTTTTTTTTTAATAGAGCAAGTGATTTTCATCATAGCATTTGCATTAATTAGGGTCAATATTATAGCTGAACATTTTGTCAACACAGAGCACATAATTACACAACACTGGTTTGTGCCAACTTTGGGAACCTGAGTTCTAAAAGGGTTGTCTTCCAGTTTACACACAGTATAAAAACTTCAGTGAGGGTTTGAGCTGGCACTGAAGTGTAATCGTAACAATAAACAAAGAAATCAGTTTAGACTTGAGAAAAAGAAGTGTTGATGCTCGCAAACCACAAGATGTATATGTAAAGTTATTAAGTGTCAAGAACTGGAATTGGAAGCATCATCAAGAAATTCAAAGAGAGCCACACAGTACCAAACAAGCGTGACAGAGGTAGGAAGTTTAAGATTTCAAAGACTCTGGAAAGAAAACTAGTGAGAGACGTGTCTAAAGACCCCAGAACAACATAAACATGTGAATGACTTAGCCAAGTCAGGAATTGTAGTCTCAAAGAAGACAATCACCAGAGCTGTGTGCAGGAATGGCAAGACTACAGAACAAGAAAAACTCCACTTTTGCACATGAGACACCTTCAAGCCAGACTGAAGTTTGCTAAGGACAACCTGGAGAAAGACTATCCATACTGGAAGCGAGTTCTTTGGTCAGATGAGAAGAAACTAGAGCTCTTTGGCCACAGAGATGCTGCTTATATTTTTAGAAAGACGGGAGAAGCATACAACACAAAGAAGACCATCCCCACAGTGAAAATCAGTGGTGGGAGTATTATGCTGTGGAGATGCTTCATCTGGAGCTGGAGGATATGTGAAGATTTTTTCTAAAGGAAACCTTAAGCAGTCAGCCGCAAAACATACATCGCTCCTGGTTTAAGAACTACCTTCGAAAGACCAAATTGAGCATTACTGACTGGCCTGCACAAAGCCCTGACTTGAATCCTATTGAAAATCTGTGGGGTTAACTGAAGACCAAGGTCCATGACAGGAGATCATCAAATCTAGAGGAGCTTGAGAGATTTACCAACTGTTATCCACTAAAAAGGATAGAGAATTGACTCTAAGCATCAGTGGTTTTCCATGATGTTTGCAGTAAACTACCTGCAAAGCAAAACAAAAAACTGGTTCTTCTTTTCTCTTTGTTAGTTGACAAATAAAAAAAATTCATGTTATTCTCTCTGAAAGCATCTTAACTCGATATGTGATGGTTTAGTTCATTAGCGTACAAATATATGACAAGGAGATGGACTGATTATTGCATTTATTTGTCATACTGCATTATCAGCATCTTAGCAGTTTGCTGATGCACAATCTTCAGCATTTACTGTTGGTTCAGTGTATTTCTCTAGCATTAAACCCTCCAAAATAGATTAGAGTTGCTATCTCAGGTTCCGGGCTCCATTAGGACTAATGGAAGCGTAACCCACCGGAGAAAGAGCAGCAGCTTTTCTCTGCATTGATTCTGTCCATCCAGTGCAGACACTACCAGCCTATAGCTCATAATGCACCTGCCCCTCTTTCTCTTATTCTTGAATTAGTAATGATTCATGGGGCAGTGTGTGTAAAGAGGACATTAACAAAACTGTAAATGGATTTGCTTATGTGCAAGCGAAAATGGCATGGATTTTCAGTGCATGTCTAACCTTTTGTTCTGCCGCTTTGAAAACAGGATGACCATTATTTCATTATTTAAACTTTTGTCAGTAAAGGTCATACTGGCTATTTTGTCTTTGATAAGATATCTTATGGATCCTAAGATCTGTCTTCCAGGTTCCAGCGTGCTTTCCTTTTTCAATGAGCTGCAAGAACTGAGGCATTTCATTTTAAAGTTGATTTATGCTGCAGTGTGACCCAGATCAAGCTGAAGTTGGATAAACTGTCTGCTAAAGTGTTTATAAGAATGAACATGTGTTGTAACTGATGTAAATAAGGACCTTGGCTCCAGGTGAGAAAAAAGAAAACTTCCCTGCATGGGTCACTGAGCGCACCATTACTGTCGGTATCCAGTGTCGTCGCACGAAGAGTGCAATGTGTACAGCGCAGGGTTTTATGAGCGTAAACACAGGCCTCCCGTGCGCCTTTGATCACACACACATACACTCTTCAAGAGTTTTCGGTGGGTGAACCTCAAGGTCAGGTTGCTTGTGGGAGGAAATATGATGCCAGAGGGTGGGGCTGCCCCGTGGATCATCGCTCACTCTCTCATCTTTGAGTGCCTGTCATGTTTTTCATACGCACCCTCGTTCAGCTCAGTGTGGATTATCAGGGCTGCTGTTGCAGCTTTTGAATACCTCAACACAGCCTCTCAGCTGTAGGCAGAGGTATGAAAAACTCCTGGCTCTCTCTGGCTCCCTCAACCAAATGAGGGAGGGCCTATATTTGCCAAGCACGCCAGTATTAAAATCTAAAATGGTAGCTGATGGAAGCTGTAAGGCAGAAGCGGCTGAGTATCCCCGAGAACGACTTGTGAACTATTTAATGACATGTGAGAAAGATAGTCTTTGGAAATGTGAGCTGGCAGATGCAACACAATATCAAGCCACTTGTCAGGACTTCAAGTTGCCTTCTGTTGGGACGCTTCCACCATGGGAATCCAAGAAATGAAAACCATCTCACTGCACTGATTCGGTGTCGCCACAGCACCATCGGGGCAGGAGCATGCCAATTTCCTTTTTCATCACAAATGACTGATGAGAAACTAGGCTGCGCTTTTCATTTTTTTCCCTTCAGTCACTCGCAGAAGGAGCCTGGTGACAAGGGGTCATCTTCTTAAGCATTTTCCTCTTCGTTGTTTGCTGAGGATGGCGTAGCTCTTGCGTAGAAACTGTGAATTTCTTTGAGCCAACGTAGCGTGCTGTTTTTGTGTTTTTGTGTTGGAGACAAAAGGTAAGTCAACACAACAAATCTTTTCTTTGTGAGTGTGCCTTATTAACAGTTTACACCTAGAAGTATTAGATGGTGCTAATTAAGTTATTTCTGAATAATAATAATCTTTACCAGACAAACTCTGATTGCAATAACTTTTTTTTTTTTTTATTATTTTTTTCTGGTAATTCGTGTATAGCTATGTATCAGATGCCACATAATAAGGCTATAACCACAGATACAAACCAGACTAATGTAGTAACTCCCACAGACAATAACTCAAAGACATCTCAGAGAGTTTAAGTCTTCGGTTTGCTGGCCCAGATAGTTTGTCCCTGCGGACACTGTGGCCTTGTTTCAACAAATTACATTAGAAGCTCTTGGGGACATAATAAGACTGAGAATACTCTGATTATGGAAATGGTATCATTTTTTTAACAAAGAGATCCTTTAGAGTTACAAGTACAGGTCATTTACACATTGCTATAATCTGTTTAATACTGTATTTGTTACTCTAATATAGAATATAAATCTTTTTGTGCTGTTATAGTATTAATAGCATCAACAAGTATGAACACAAATATGCTCTGTGTGTTGTTATTGTCTGTGTTATGTTGCTGTTGCCACTATTGACAGGCGTCTTTTCTGTTATGTATATTGAGAGCAAAGAATAGCCAGAGCTCAATTCCTTGAATGTGTACTTGGTCAATAAAGCTGATTCTGATTCAGATTTTTGTTTTTACTCATCTTTTGCAGTTGTTTATGCATATTTTTTCTAATAGGCATTTAAAACTTTTTGTAATTTCTCGTATTTAAAATATAATCTGGTAAACTGATCCTAAATTTGTCAGCACTGTAAGTAATTCTCGAAAGCAATCTACTAAGAGCCCAGTGTGTGTGTGTGAGCATGTTTGCATTTCTGTGTGCATGGCAAGTTAATTGTGGAGTCTTTCAAGGCCATGTAAGGAAACAAGGAATCAATAAAGGCTCTTTGTTCGGATAGTTTTTATTGATCATGACAGGATTACCTGCTTGTGTTTTTTAAATCATTTATCATGCAAACACAGCACGCTGTAACCGTGTCATCTGTGGCATGCGATGGGCCCTTTTTTTTGTTAAATCTCCATCTTTAGCAGGCCATTATGCAATGGCAGAAGTTAAAGCCGCCGGAGCCAGATGATCCTATCTGTTGCTGTGAATGCGATCTCTACCAGTACGGATGTTGCTGCGACTGCGAAGATCTGGATGAAGCCTTTAACAGGTATGAAGGTGTGAAGAAACGGGTGAAGAAACTAATAATCAAGGAGTGTGTGCTGTATGTGTAGTACTGTTGTTAGAAGGCTGCACTAAGTAGCTGTTATTTTGTTATATGTGGTCACTAAGAAAGGTTGGACACAAACCAGATACAAAGGAAACAGAAAATAGTGTGAGATTTTATGCTATTAGTTTATTGGCCTTCTAAAGAAAGCTAGAGGAGGTGATACCATTCTCATGTCTGTCAATGAAATATGAAACGAGTGCCAACAGCTGGATAACAAGCTTAGCTTTAAAACTGGAAATAGTCCACGCACCCACACTGGTTTACTGGCAATGTCTCGTGGCCAAGAAACAGATGAAATTTCTTTCTTTCTTTTTCTTCTTCTTTGTTTTACACAGATAAATAAGATCAAGATGAGCCTTATCTGTGCTGGTTGGGAGTCTACTGACTTCTAATAAAAATGAAGCAAACTTTAAAGAGAAAAGCAAAGATGCAAATTTACCATATATTTATTGTGATACCTGAATTATCATATTAAGTCTTGTAGAAGGATGCTGTTATTTTTTATTTCGATTTTTGAATTATGCGTATTTCTTAATAATTTGCCACAAACAAATTAATTTTACTTTCTAAAAATGTGCCAAAATTCACAATGAGAGAGAAAAGGAGGGCACATATCATTCTTTCTTTCTTTCTTTCTTTCTTTCTTCTTTTTTTATTTGGCCGGTTAGAGCGGCTCTAAAAGCTTTCTCTGAGATTACCTCAGTACGCAAAAGTCTTATCTTATCTTTGCTATTATTCTAGAGACAAAGCAAACTATTGTGTTTGTCTCAAACCTAAAAAAAAAGACAACTATAAAATAATTTTACCTTCCATGCAGCTCAAGAACTTGAAAATAAATTTACTTTCCATCAGTGAAAAGGGAAATGATTAGACACATCAATAAACATTTGTCTAATTATAACTTTATGACCACTGTTCTCTGCAGGTGGCTGAAAGACAAACCATCTAAAAGTACATTTCAGTCTCCTGTATTTGGTGCCATGGCTGACAATCTGGAAATTTCCCTGATCCCGGCCCTGCTGATGCTGCCTCTCCTGCTGAAGGTTGCAGCGTTGCACTACCTGCTGGGTATAACCGTCCTGACAGCTCTACCTGGCCTGGTGCTGTGGTACTACTATGCAACTCACCGAAAGAAGAGACGCACCCTCTTCTTCCTCACCCTCGCATTGTACTCTCTGGCCTACATGTATTACCTCTTCATCACAGAGATTTTACCACGTGGTGACGTCAGCCAGCTGCAGGTGTGCACCGTGACCTCTGGGATGATCTTCACTATAGTCTCTCTTATTCACACCAAGAAAGGCCCAGGATTTGTGACTGCTGCCCTTCACGATGCTCACAGTCACAGTCAGGAGGATAAAAAGGAGTCCACACAAGTTAATAATGGATCTATCCAATCAGCAGCTTCTCCCTCGGGGACACACGCAGAGCTGCAAACCCCAAAGGAGGGCCTCGGAGCAAAGTGGAGCAGGTGTCCTTTGTGCAAAATAATGCGACCTCCGCGGGCTGGACATTGTCGAACCTGTGGCTCATGTGTCCAGCGTTTGGACCACCATTGTATCTGGTGGGTCTGACTTCATGTCATCATTATATAGTTCCTTTGTGTGCAAAGCATTGTGTATTTATTATTCATTTCAGTTCAGGTTTATTCAGTTGCCTCAAGGTGTGTTATACAGTCAGGTAGAGATTCTCTTGAGAAAACCCTCACAATCAAATGGTCCCTGCTGAGTAAGCACTATGCAATGGTGGGAAAGAAAAACTCTCTTCTAAGAGGAAGAAACCCCTGGCAAATCGGGCTCGGGGGGACAGACATCTGTCATGACTGGTTGTGGGCATATTGGAAAGAGAAAAGAAGTAAAAGAAGAGAAAAGGGAAAAAAGAGAGTACATGGACTCAGGAAAAACCACAGACTAAGGGAAAGAGAAAGCAAAAATGATTTTTTCATCCCTGTCGGTACTGTCACTGCAATGTTTTTTGGAATAATGGAGGCTGGTAGGGAACTTATAGAATAACATGATAATAATTAATTACAATGGTCCAGCCGAAAAGTAATGAATGTATGAACTAGTTTTGTGGCATCACTCTGAGACTGTATGGTTCTAATTTTATATATTAATATGCAGATGAAAAAAAAAGTGGTGCTATATATTTGTTTCATATGTGCACTGAAGGACACATCCTGGTCAAAAACAACTCCCAGACTTCTCATAGTGTTGCTGAAGGCCCTGATAATGCCATCCAGAGTAAGTGTCTGGTTAGACATCATGTTTCTAAGATTTTTTAGTTTATGTAATAAACTATTAGATTTATTTTGAGGTATTCTGGGAGCATAATTAGTGGTCATGGTGGCCATTCTGTTGAAATAAACTATGAAATTAAAATGAGCTGTTGAATTTGTGGATCCATGGCTCTTGTGTTGTAATTAGATTAGGGGAACAAACCTGAGCAGAAGCTTGGACCAGGGGGACATCACTTTCACAGCTGATCAGCAGATGAATACTGAACTCTCTTCTACCTTTCCCCACACTAGAAAAAATAGTGTCTAATTCTACCATTAGATCATAATTTAGTAAACACATGATAGGCCTCAACAGGCCATAAACACATCACATGTCATCAAGTTTTCCATAATCAGTTCCTTTTGACAGATTATGATAAACATACTCCAAAACTCATGCAGATGGATTTAGATTTTCTTATTAATATTATTATTTTGTTTCTGGGGACATCTGCAAATGAGATTTTTTTCCTGTCACACTGAAAGTCCTCCTGCAGAGCGCTCTGCCAGGAGGAAAAACTAATGGGCCGATAATGATAGAATAATGTAACAAGATAAATAAGGTCACTCAGTCACTTCTAAACTAATTAAAATCTGTAAATGTAGCAGTTCTGTCATTTTATATACAGCGTGATAGTGAGATACGAGACATGTAACCTGGTCTCTCTGGTGCGTTGTGTTGTGTGTCCCTGTTGAGATGTTGTAGGATAAACAGCTGTGTAGGACAGGCAAACCATCGAAGTTTCCTGCTGACCCTCTCTGTGTTTGTGTTGACCTCTCTGTACGGGATCAGTTTGGTGCTTTGCAGCCTCTGTCCTCGACAGTATCTAATAACAGCTCTCTTCTACTGCCCCGGCGTCTACACTCAGTCTAGGTAAAGCACTCTTTATATGATTTTTTCTGCTGCAGTCTTGAAATTTAATAACTTTCATCATTAAATAATTAGTTCAATTCATCAATGACATTTTTATTTACTGTTTTTGGTGTGTGTTTTTCCTGAATTTGTGTCAAACTTGCCCTAAAGCTTTCAGTTTGTGTCACATTCACTGGTTGACTTGCCAGTATGAGAAGAAAAGGCGGGTCACGTTGCAGTAATGATTTGTTCTCTTTACTTTTACAGCACGGCACTTTGCTTCACCTGTGCGTGGTACAGCAGCATTGTTGCAGGTGGACTGCTTTACCTGTTGGTGGCACAAGTTCTCAATATCAGCTTTAACGTGACGGAACGAGAGGCTCAGCTGGCTCTGAGGAACAAAACGGGCCAGAGCCGCCTGTGGGGACTCGTTGTTGACACAGGAGAGTATTCTCGTGGCTTCTATCAGAACTGGGTTGAGTTCCTCACCATGACAGATGCTTCAGCTTCTCCTCGGTCCAGCCTTACTGACTTGGTCTAGTTGTACTTAATGCACTCGGTGACATTGTGGTAATAGACTGTTCGTGCTGCATGTGTGCAGAATTAGATTTCATATTTCTTTTTTAATACATTCCAGGATCGTTAATATGAACATGTTTTTACTGACTGTTTAAAGATGCATACATGTGTTTGGGGTTTGGCTTTTTAGCACTATTTTCTGTTGAAGCTTTTGACCTGGACACATGCAAGACAGTCTGCGCATTTTGTGCTTTTTATAAAACTTAATCAAAGACTGCAGATATTATAGCCTGCCTTTTTATACACCTGCAGAAAGTAAGAAGGAAATATGTTGTCTTATTTAAAAAATAATCTCACTGCATGCAAGCCAAAAAAAATCTAATAAACTTTAAAATTAGGCAAAAAAATGTCGAGTGATTCTGGAGTTCCAATCAAAGAAGATAAACCAGAAACCAAACTGCTGGATTCAAAAATGGATAGTTTTCCTTTACTGTGGGAAAATGAGCAATGTGGGAAAAATACAAAGTCTGGCCTTAAGATGGCATCAGAGGAAAAGCCAAAGAAAAGCAAATGATCACTTTTCACCTGTACATGCACTCAGTAAATACTGACACCACTGTACTGGTCAAGTTGGAAATTTAAAAAGAAACAAAGATAAATTAAAAAAATTATTATAAGAAGGCAAGAAAAACAAGTTATGGAAGGATCTGCATCTGTGAGAAGAACCCCAACCAATACAGAACAGAGAGGCTAGCTTAGCTCAATGTTCTTGTAAGATGTTAAAAACAACTGCATGTGATGGTTAGAGCAAGTACAAAGGTCATCATCTTGGACACAAAAAAAATGTGCGTTTTGTGCATTTCTTCTCTGCAATGTGCGGCATTATTGTGTGTTTTTTAATGAATGTTTTTTTGGTGATTACTGTCTCACGGTGCCTTGAACACTGATCTACAGATCTAAACACATGCACAAATTGTTTCTCTAATTATTCAGTTACAGATAATAATAATTTATGTAAAATTCTGCAATGTCAAACTGTTAAATCACCGTTCTCAGTCATACAGCATAGTGTGAATGGAAAATTAAACCCTATCTATTCTACTGTAATCTCCGGTCTCAAATTTCATTCCACGCTTTCCACTATTTACCATTACTTCTCATAATCCACATTTTGGGTGGAGCACATCAATAAATATTCTTAAACCAATACATTTCTCCATTTGAAGCCGTATTTCATCCCTATAACTTCAGTGCCAGCGCTTTCAGTCAGTCACCATGAACAGCTTTTCCTCTGGTGCTACCCTCAGGGCACTCTGTGCTTCTGTTTTATTTTTACACATTCATTAAAGCAAACATTATCTATGAGCAATCTTATCATCTAAAGACCCGATTCAAAACCTTAACCTATTAACATTAACAAAATACCAAATAACATTAATATTAAGTCTGCTGCTTGGTCAGTTTGTCACTTTAATGTAGTGGTGTAACAGAGCTACAGCAATGTCTTGATTCTAGGTTTAACCAACCAGTCCCAGCAAAGGGTGAAACACCTCATCACATGGGAAGTTTCTTTGATACTGATAGAATTCAAACATGGAGGGAAAATCTATGCACAAATAAAAAATATTTGTGTCCCTTCACAAAAGAGATAAGTGGAGGTGGTGGCCTGGGGGCAGTTGTGGTTGCTTCCTTAATTGGCAGTCCTCCCCCAGCTACCACTATGGGTTAAGCTGGTATCACACTTCATCCTAAGTCAGCACTGCCTTGAGATTTGGGCCACAGGAACACTGAAACTGACAGGTCTATTCAAGTACTCATCAAAATCCAATCTACATATCAAATCCAAACATACAAACAAAGACTGAAGGACTTTGCTTCTGCAGGCAAGGATTTTATATGCCTCACATACCTGCACCCAGAAACACAGAGGGATGAAATGTGTTTGCTGCTTTCAGTCGGTTCACAGCAGGTTTAAGACATTTGAGGGAAGTCATTATATCACTCCAAGACTTCCCAATATTACACCTATTCAGCCTAAAATGAGGGAACAAAAGAACAACAGGATAATTTAAAATGCAATTTTCAACAACTATCAGCAAACACACAAACTAACGCTTACTTAAGACAACTAAATTAGGGCAACTTCTTCATTGTGAGCATTTCCCAGGGAGAGAAAACAATGTCAGACACCTTGGCTCAAAGTAGGCAACATCATCCACTGCCTACAATGCAGGCAACAGCAAATGGAGCTTTTGGAGTTACATTGGTCACCTCTTGCTGATTTCATCCAGCACCCATCACGCTAACTGGTCGGGCTAGTTTTTCCCTAGCAGTCGGTGGTTACCACGGGGGTCACTGACTGGTATCTGGCCTAAATGCAACAGTAATTAGGTCACAAGAAGGCAACCCTAACAATTATGTTTTAACCAAATTACCAGAAGGCCACGATCTGTGGGTAGTGAACAAACAAACAAGTTCAGTCTGGACCCAGATAGATGGTTGATGGATTGGCGGTGTGACACTATCATTCTTGTCACATAAAAGGTTGTTATTTCAGGAACCATTGATTACCTTTTGTAGTGAACAAGAACAGAGAGAACTTTGAAATTCTTCATCACTCAACAGCAGCAGAAAAAAAGATTCTACAAACTTATTTACACGTGCGTATAGTTTAAGCAACTTTTGAAAAAAGGTTTTTACTTTAATCCCCCCCCCCCCAAAAAAAACCCCAAAATGTTAGCTTATCCAGGGACTCATTCCGTGTTACTACACAGGGGAGCGTGATTAGGAATCCAGTTTGCGAGCCATGTGTTTTGTCTGTGCGCGTTACTGTCACATCTGCTGACAGCTACATTTGATTCTGTGGTCTCGGTCGCAGAAAGCACTGGAGTTTAGCCACAGCCTTGTTTACCACTGTGGAAACGGTGTATTTTGTTTCAAAACTGATTTTTTGTCTCCACTCAAGCTGAAATTTAATTACTACTTTATTTGCTTTCCAATTCTCTGACATCCCAGCTGATTTATTATTCAAACTTTTGATTTGTTTTTGTGTGTTTCTCCTGCCAGCTGTTTGCCATATACCTCTCATATGGTTCACTGAATCCTGCCTTTGCGTGGCTAAACTTTTTGGTTGTGAAACCATGCATGTGTTTGAACCCATCCCTGAACCAGGGTTTTGTGTAGGTGTGGGTGTGTGTGTGTGCTGGCCTCGAGGGAAGAGGTAATCTCGCTCTGCTATATAAAGGGAGTCAGGCAGAACCTCAACAGCACACTTCCAGATCTTCATCCACGCTCTCCCACATCATCATTTCTTCACTCATCATCAGCAGTCATGCATTTACTTCTCACTCTGCTGGGAGCTGTGCTCTCCTCAGTGATGGTTTCTTCTGAAGTCCAACCTCAGGCAGACTTCAATGTACAGGCGGTAAGACAAATGGCTACATTAATACATGTTTTATTTTACAATATTTATTTTTATGATCATTGTATTTATTTAATTCCCTATATTGTTTTTAAGTCCAGCTGCAATGCATATTCAACTTGCTTATACAGCAATGTTTTGGCTTTTTTCTTTTTGACTTTTGTATTTTATACTGTAATAAATGTTTTGTTCACTGCCTTCATAAACAAAAGCAATGTACCCGTCTTCAAAAACAAAGAAAAGGAATAAGGCTCATATGAAGTTTTTTTTTTTTTCCTTTTCTTCCAAAACTTACACGAGTTATTAAAACACACTTTTTTGTAAAGTTGGTCGCAGAAAGTGTTTCAAATACGCTTCAGTAAAGTTTTTAACTTCTGATGCTTTCCTCTTGTGTGCCCACAGATGGCAGGTAAGTGGTACCTGATTGGAATTGCAACTGATGCCCAGTGGTTTGTCAGTCACAGAGCCAGCATGAAGATGGGCATGGCCATGATTACCCCAACTGCTGATGGGGATCTGGAGATGTCATATTCCAGTCTTAGGTGAGTGTGAGGCATAGACAATGGACATTTAA
>VUQG01010684.1:1770-12822 GCA_015106755.1 Etia nguti | reverse complement strand
TGAATCGATTTTAACCCGCTCTTAGGATCGGTAAAGCTATACCCGCTGCAGCAGATTTACATCATCTGTTTTCACAGGGCGTGGTGTGGACCTCAGCGCTGAGGTGCAGGAGAATTTCATTCAGTTCTCCCTGCAAACCAGCATCCAGCCTGAAAATATTGTCATCCTTCCCAAAAATGGTACTTTTATCTCTGAGAAGAAGTTTTATGTAAAATAACTGCAATCAAGAGTGATGTTATGCACTGGTCACTTCTCCATTTTCTTTCCATTTTCCTCTCTCTAGAGGAGTGCCCAGCTGCCTAACCTTGTGTCCAGGTGATCATCTCACCAAGGAGCTTTTACTGAAAATCTCATGTCCATGACCTCAGACAGTTTCCTTTTTACTTTACTATCTCTGCTCTTTCATTATTAAGAATGCTCATAATATCAAAAAATTATATTCATCACTCGCATGCATTTATCCACCTGCTGTTATAACCACACAAATAAAAAGTATGAAATGGCTAAAATCCATTGATTTATTAAATTTTTAAACAAATACTTTGAAGTACATCCATAACAGCACAGCTAAAACCTTCTTTTTATCAAGTCTTTTTATCTACATACTTTGTAAAGATTCATATACAAAAAATAATAGAAGAACCTGTGAATTAAATAAATATAAAATGTACATAATCACAGAAGATGACCAAAAAATGCACCCGTGTTCTGAATTTGCATCTAAAAACATATGCAATGTTTCCCTTTCTACAGGCGTACGTAAGTAAGTCGAGAAAACAAGGAGTTCAGGCCTTATTTTTAAAACAGCAGCAGCAGATATACTGTTCATCTCTCATTTAGACCAGACAAAGCAACACGGGTGATAGACTTTGACCGCTTTGTCACAGCACACAGTGTTTATTTGAATCCAAACAAAATACCCACCAAGTCTGAAGCAGATCAGATGAACTGTTGACCAGACAGACTGAAAGACAAACATACAGATTGCTTGATTCATTAGTGATTAGATAAAATGTATTTCTTTGTCAGCATCACTTCATATATTTGTTTTCCAGGTCTATTTAAACTGGCAAGGAACGCAGGCAGGAGAAATCATTACCAGCAAAACACTTCACTAGTCCATCTCCTCAGCATCACTAGTGGTGTCATGGTTTCAAAGCTGTGCAGTAGAGAAAAGAATCTGAAGGATGATACAGAGGTGACCAAAGTTACAAACAAATTCAGCTGTACTGGAAATGTTTTCAGAGGTCCAAACTCTTTGGCTTTCTGCAGAGCAAGTATGTAAGAAGTACCCGAGCTACCTGAGCTAACTTTACTTTAGACAATGTGAGGAAAAATGCCGCTTCCCAAAGTTTCCTACAAGTATCTGGTTTATATGTAGAGAAGCAAAGGCTCTTTATCCTGACAAATAGTCCCTGGTGGATCTCTGTCCTGTGACAGTGGCACAGAATGTGTATTAGTATAGTCAAAGCCACTTCCCTAACCAATTTTTAAAGCTATCTAGCAGATGGACCCAAGTGCATGTAGCCTCTGTCTGCTGTGTACAAAAGGTTATATGATTAACCACACAGCAGATACTGCACTACAATAGTAGCAGCAGTTCACACAAAGTAACTCAATGCTCAATGTACTGTAATATTAAAACAGTTGACAGTCTCGACCTTAAGCTTTCTAACCTATTTGTTCTAGACCAGGCGTGGACAATTAACTTGCCAAAGGGCCACAATTAAGGTTTACTCTAAATAACAGTAGCAGTTTGTATTAATATTTTGTTTATCTGTGTTTTGCTTACTGGTGCAGCAACAGTCCCGGTGCTCCTTAGAAAAATGAACTGCTCGTGCCTGAGCTAACAATTTCCGTCACACCGAATGTCTTTTATTCACAGAGTTAGCTTAGCGACTTAGCTTAGCAAGAGTTTATTTGAAAGTTCAGGACTTTTTGTTCACACTGGCAGCACATTGGGCCAATGAGGTTCAGTGTGGTTGAACGCCCTTTTTGACCTATGAAACAGCAGAAAATGAAACATTCTCATTTCAACACCCATTTGTTAGCGTTAGCTATTCTGCTGTTTTTCATCATGTCACAAGTGAAATAAAATGATAGTACATTTTCTTTGCTTCCTGTAGGTGTGATCATGTCCAGTCTGACTGAGACCGTGTATTACTTATGAGGAAAGCCAACTTTGAGATTCCTAATCAGTCAGCTTTGGAAAAAATGTTTAAACTGTGTGTGAACAAGGCTCTCCTTTTTACTCTGAGGATGCTACACCCTGCACAGATAATAAACTTCTTACATTCATGCGGGGCTTTCAAGTAGTTTTTAGCCAAATGAGGGTAAAAAGAGAAATTAAAACCTTAAAAGACAAACTACATTTTCTAAAAAAGCATTTCAGGTTACTCTCTCTGTCAGGGCATGTGTTTTGTCTCTGCGTACGACTGTCGCAAATGCTGATAGGTGCATTTGATTTTGTGATCTCTGCCACAGAGAGCACTGGAAGGCAACCACTGCGCTGTTATCGCTTTCATGGAAAGTCTATACTTTCTCCTGTTATTCAAGTTTGGGGATTTTTTTGTTAGTTTGTTTGTTTTTTAATGTTTCTCTTGGTAACTGTCTGACATTCACCTCTCACACACTGGATACAATTCTGCCCCTGCAGGAATAAACTTTGTGGTTATGAAACCATCCATTTGTTTGCATAAAATGTCACGTGTTTGAAGCCATCCCAGAACCTGGGGTTTGTATAAGTGCAGCTGTTGGTGGGGAGATAATCTCACTCTTCTATATAAAGAGTCACCAGGCAGCAACTTCCAGATCTTCATTCGCAATCTCCTCCATCATCATTTCTTCACTCATCAGCAGCTATGGCTTCACTTCTCACCCTTCTGGGAGTGGTACTGTGCTCCCTCATGGTTTCTTCTTCTGAAATCCTACCTCAGGCGGACTTTGATTTACAGGCGGTAAGAGTCATCGATAATCATTTTTATTTTACCACCCACCATGTCTCTGTCTTAGGGCCATGGAAAGGGGGTACTGGAGCTTATCCAACAGTGATAGGCAGGGCACCCCCCAGATAGTTTAGCAGTCTATACAGGTGGCTAACCTTTGCAAGATGTACTTTTATAATGACTTCACCATTAAAGTTATATGGTTATGTTTCACCGTAGATTTTGCGTGATAATATATATTTTGTCCATTGCTTTGTAAAAAAAAACCCAAAACTATATAAATATAAAACAGACTGTCTTCAGTGTGAACAACAAAACATAAGCATTGGAAACTTTGATGTAAAATTCTGCAATTGTTTTCTCAAGTTAAAGCATGAATAAAACTAATATATATCAGTAAATTAATTAATATGCATTCTCTCTCACACACACACACACACACACACACACACACACACAAACTGTTACAATAAACAGCTCTTGTGCTTCTGTCTAATTCTCAATCCTTTCCATGTGTGTGTTCACAGATGGCAGGTAAGTGGTACTTGACTGGA
Organism: Etia nguti; assembly: GCA_015106755.1. Lineage (NCBI taxonomy): Eukaryota > Metazoa > Chordata > Actinopteri > Cichliformes > Cichlidae > Etia > Etia nguti. The sequence goes on along the minus strand of VUQG01010684.1, from coordinate 9,323 downwards.
ATTGGCTCTAATGCCCAGTGGTTTGTCAGTCGCAAAGCCAGTATGAAGTCCGGCACGGCCTTCATTAAGCCAACTGAAGATGGGGGCATTGAGTTGTTGTTCTCCAGTCTTACGTGAGTGCGAGAGGACAGACAGAGCAAATATCATTTGAATAGCATTAAAATATTTACACTGGAGATTAATGTGATGTCTTTGCAGTAATAATGGTACATGTCGGAAAATGGAGAATTTAGCCAACAAGACCGAGGTGCCTGGTAAATTCACATACAGAAGTCGGTGTGAGTACGCCCACAAAGAGGGGAAACAGTTTAACCACCACGAATAATCCTCCATCATCATCCAGTATTATTTTTTTTCACATCTTCTGTTCTGCTGTTTTCCTTTTTGTCAGACTGGGGGTATGTAAGTGACATGCGTATGGTTGATGTGAAGTATGATGAGTACGGCCTGACCTATTCCTTCAACACCAGAGGGAATGAAACCTTTGTTGTTAACAGATTATACGGTAAAGTTGCATTTAGCTTTGTTCAGTAAACTGTTTAGTAAAGTTATACCCACTGCAGCAGATTTACATCACGTGGTTTCACAGGACGCAGTTTGGACCTCAGCGCTGAGGTGCAGGAGAAGTTCAAGCAGTTCTGCTTGCAGACCGGCATCCTTCCTGAAAATATTGTCCTTCTTCCTAAAAGCGGTACTTTTACGTTGGTGGTGAAGTTCTATATAAAAATAGCTTGAAATACAGAGCGATGTTGTGCACTGATCACCTTACGCTTTCCATTTTTCCTCCTACAGAGGAGTGTCCACTTGCCTAATCTTCTGTCCCACCGATCGTCTCACCGGTACTGCATGAAGATCTTTACACCATCTGATATGGAAATGTGTTGGAGAGATCCTAATTTGAAGAGGCAGACTGTTCCAAAGAGCCAGGCGAAGGCCCGATCTCCTCTGTGTTTTAGTCTGCTTCTAGGAACAATCAGAAGCTGACCTAACAGTTCTATTGGGAATATTTTTAGTTAAAAGATCAGATAGCTATGAGGGAGATAATCCATTTAGAGACTTAAAAAAAAGCAATAAAATCTTAAAATCAATTCTAGAACGTAATGGAAACCAGCGTAAACGAGCCAAGTATGGGGAAATACGGTCACATTTACGTGTGTCTTTCAAGAGTCGGGCTGCAGCATTCTGAACAAGCTGAAGACGAGTGAGCAGAGAGTATTAGACTGTTAAAAACAAACAGTGGTCACATTATAAGTTAAATGCATATTCAAGCTTTTATTTACATTAATTTACAATTTACTGAGTTTTATTTTATGTGATTAAATGATCTTCGATCATCCACCTGCAGATGAAGGTCAGAATGACTCCTTGTTTTATTTGCCCGTATTGTGGTTTTAGTCAACACACTAAAAGCAATATGCTACCGAGTGGTGAGGTCAGAGTACCTCATAGCACAACAGTTGCTTACACACACACACACACACACACACACACTCACACACGATTTTAACAAGTTGTTTCTGTGCTTAAATTTCTTACATTTTTTTTCTTCCATTGATTAACTCACTATTTGAAATCATATATTTTTCACTCTTCTTCTTGGCTTATACATCAAATCTCCTTTGAGTACATTTCCTTACAACCAGAATTGTTATGATTGTCAGACAATCATGCAGTCAGATTGTCGGGTTTCTTTGTTTTTCTGGTCTTCATGAAAGCCAAATCAGAACGTTTTTCTGAAGAAGCAGGTATTCTACTTTCAGGGCTCAGCAACCTCTGCTACCAAAATATCCCTTTTGAGCATTTTAGTGACCAAAAATAATCTATATAGAGCTGCAAAACAAATCAGAATTTTACAATAAAGGTGATACGGCCTATTAAATATACATGTGTCTTTCAACATTACTAATACGTGAAAGTAATTAATATATTTTACCACATTTGTCTACTCTACAGTGGGCTATATGATTATTCGGTACTTGGCATGGTGGTAAAAGATCACAAAAGGCACAAAGATCCACTGCCCATCTGTTCCCTTTTCTTTATGTAGTTTGCATATGTAGGTTCTCTCTCAGTACTCTGGTTTCCTTCCACATCCACAGACATATGTGTTAGGTTAACTGGTTATTCTAAACTTGCTGTTTTGTCTGTCTCTCTGTGTTAGCCCTGCAGCAGAGTGATCATCCTTTCAGGGCGACATCTCTGCTCTAAAAGGCAGTGCCTCCAACATTCAGGAATAAAAAGAAATTCTGCTGACCATAATGAATCTCAGTTACATCATATTATCAGAAGGCTAAATTTTAGGTGATTAGGTAGAGAGCATTTGTTCTGTTATACAGTTTCACAACTGTCCAAAATTTCTTTCTTAACGATTCCAGACATTGTAGCAGTTATTTATTGTCAGGAGATTAGACATGCGACCCTCCAGACAGCTGACAACGACCTAGCTAAATAACAAGTGTGATTATACCCGCACATCATTTGAGGATTTATTCTCTAAGCGTCCAACAATTAAAGTTTTACTAACACCAGCTAACAGCACCTAACAGAGGCTTACAGCGACAAAAACAGCAGCACTTACCAACAAAAAAAGTTCAGGATATCCTCAACAACTCACCTCAGTATCACTGTCATCAGACAGAAATGGATTTCAGTAACTCACAAAGCTCTATTCAGATTCTTTTCATAACTTAATAAGCCTCCTCCACATTAATTAGACGTAGAGCTCAGGTAAAGAGCAGACTGACAGCCTACACTCCATATGGACCAGTCAGATTTTTTGTCCTCCTGCAGCCACCATAGCTAGGATTTTGCACTTTGGAGGGGTAAGACAACAGAACTCAGCTGACTTGCAGTCTGTAGTCTACTGACATCTAGTGGTGAGATATTACACCACACCAAAGTTACAACTTTAAGCAATGTTCCAAAAACAAAGAAGTGAAACTACATTTAAAATTTATGATAGGAATTCTATCATAAATTTTAATTATAATTAAAAAGCTCTAAAGAAATAAACAGTGTAAATACAGCTGCACTGTCACGACACAGCAGCCACCCTGTCTCACAGATGATGTTGTATGCTTCAGTTTCATTAACTGCTTCTCTCTTTCTCCATCTTATTAAAACTGATTGTGAACTCTCTCTTGATTGTATACTTTAACAGTAATACACACGTAACCTTCTTAACAGACAAACACATATCAGCAAACAAACAAACTGTTTCTGTGCAATTAGTCACACACTGTGTCTGCTAGCTAAAGGTACATTTGCAGTATTTCCCAGGGAGAGAAAAGAATATGAGATAACATCACTCAGAGATGGAGAAAAATGTAAGAAACACAGGACAGGAGAGGAAGAAGAGGGATTATTTTTAAAGGTAAGGACTGCTCGGTGGTATTTAAAGCTTACTTTTACATTTTTTAAATTGATAGATGTCGACTGGATCGACAGATCGATGATGTGTTGTCAAACTTCTTGCAAAACTAACTGAAGTACACAGATGTGTTCACATTCACACAAGCTAACACATTTTTTTTTTTGACAAATGATTTCAAAGCTGGGTTACATCAGGGGGAACAGACATCTCATTTAAATTTAATGTCTAATTTTTCCAAGTGTGTAAGGAAAGTCATCCATCTACAATGTAATCAGCAAGCAAATAGAGCTATTTGAAGCTTTGTGAATTCATTAGAATTAGAAGTTTGTATTCCTTGCATTAATATTATTTTAATATAATATCTATATAGCAGGTGGAGGTTCAATTAGTTTTGTACTTTGTACTGCTTCAGAGCAGTGCTCAGCTGCCCAATCTTCTGTCCCAGTGGTCATGTCACAGAAAACCACTTTCACTCACATCCATAACCTGCAACAATTTCCCTTTTAAGTTATTATCTCTGGTCTTTCAAACATTAAGAATTAATTAAGTAAATGTCCCAAAACAATATTCATCACTTTGCTTTTATCTGCCTGCTATTATAACCACGTACCACGTACAGTATCTTTATTACAACTGGCTAATAAAAAGTCATAAGCACCTGTCTGCTGAATTTGCATCTAAAAACAATGTTTCCCTTTCTCGGGAAAAAGAGCATCTATGTAGGAGAAAACAAAAAGTTCAGCCCTTAGTTTTAAAAGAGCAGCAGCAAACATAATGTTCAACTCTCATTTAGGCCAGACAAAGCAACAGGGGTCTGCAACTGGGAGAAGAAAGACACAATTAAACAGCACCTCATTCAAACAACCTCAGACTGAACACAGCACACAGGACTAGTTTCAAACAAAACACCCACCAAGTCTGAAGTAGATCAGATGAACTGCTAATCAGACGGGCAGACGGATCAAAAATATATAGATTTTCTTTGATTCACTAGTGAGATAAAATGCATTTCTTGGACAGCATTACTTTTATTTATTTGTTTTCCAGGAGCAAAGCTCTATTTATACTGGCAAGCAATGCATGCGGGAGGAGTCTTTACACAGTGACTGACTAATCAGTCTCTTCATCATCACTTCTAGTGTCGTGGTTTTAAACTGCGCAGTGGAGAAAAGAAACTGAAAGGAAGTTTCCTAGAAGTATCTGATGTGTCTTTAAAGAACCAAATGCTCCTTATCCTCACAGATACTCCCTCCCTAACCAGTTTCATAAACTAGCTAACAGGTGGAATGGCACCACTGTCCACTGTGTACAAAAGGTTATAAAGTTAACCACACAGCACATACTCTTGGTACGTTAGCTGTGTGGAATTCAGTAATCTAGTTGTTCTGGCATTAATACAAATACCAAAGTAATTGTCATGAAAAAGGTTAACTGAAGCTTTTATGCTTTTATTTAGAAACAAGAACAGGGCTGACAATGATCTATGAAACAGCAAATAATGAAAGATTTTCATTTCAAGACCATTTTATTAAGTCTTCTCCTGCTTTTATAGTACATTTACTTGTCTTAGACTCTTTCAGTTGATATGAGTGACCAATACCTAATTCATTAGTTAACTATTGCTTTACTATCATATTCAATCTGCTGATTGAGATCATGTGGCATTTTTAAAAAATGCTAGTGAGTAAAATTAGAAAAAAAAAAAATTATTGTGATCAAAGCTCTGTTGTTTACTCTGAGGGCACAAAAGCCTGCACAGATAATAAGCTTCTTGGTTTTAAATGAGGATTTCAAAAAGTTTGCAAACAAATGAAGAAACAAAAGTTATAAGTTTAAACCTATACACTGGAAACTGTTCCAGTGAAACAATTTCAGGTTACCACGTCTGTCGTGTGGGCATGTATTTTTGTTACGTGTTACTCTGCATGCCAACAGGTGCCCATAGGTTAATCTGAACCTGCTTTGTTTATCCTTTTGGAGCAAAAAGCCTTTTTTTTTTTTTTATTTAATGAAATTGAATCGTCACATTGCTTATATCTTATGATCTACATACCAACTGCTAAGTTTGTGTTATTTAAGTTATTTCATTGAATGTTTCTCTTGCTAACTGTCTGGCGTTCACCTCTCACACAGTGGACATAATTCTGCCCTTGTAGGATTAAACTTTGTGGTTGCAAAACCGTCCATTTGTTTACCGAATTGACATGTTTTTGAATCCATCCCAGAACCGGGGGTTTGTGTAAGTGGTTTTTTTAGTGTGTGTGTCCGTGCTGGCTGGGAGGGAAAAGGTAATTTCAGTGTCTACTATATAAAGAGGCAGCAACTTCCAGATTTTCATCTGTGTTCTCCTCCATCATTTCACTCATCAGCAGCCATGGCTTCACTTCTCACCCTTCTGGGAGTGGTACTGTGCTCCCTCATGGTTTCTTCTTCTGAAATCCTACCTCAGACAGACTTTGATTTACAGGCGGTAAGAGTCATCGATAATCATTTTTATTTTACCACCCATCTTTTTTCAGAACCACATGTCCAACTTAGGGTTGCAGGAAGGGGTGCTTCAGTACATTTTCAAGTACATCATATTATATTGTGTAATATACTATAAGTGTTTCTCCCATAAGTATTTGGACAGTGAACTTTGTTGTAGCTGTGTCTCTGTACAAAGTAAAAGAATCAAGATGTGGTTGAAGTGCAGAATTTGTGCTTTAATTGAAGGGATTTAACAAAAGAATCGCTCTAACTGCTTGCTGGCTACGTTCAGTTGCACCGTTACTCACAAAGCTGCGCGTGTGCGCAATCGCACACTGCTGGCACGGTCTCTGCGCACACAAAATCTGCACTGCGCACAAAAAAGAAAAGAAAAGAAAAAATCGAACCTGGATTGAAATGAAAATAAATACATAACAATTGATTCTGTGCTGTTTTGCAGTGTGAGTCAGTGAGTGACCGGTGACTGGCTGCTCCAGCCAATGATGCCACTCACATTCATATAAACGCTAATCAATTTGCACCATTTTGTTCTGAGCTGTTGCATCTGTGGATGCCAAAGAGAAAACTTTGGGCTGGATACTGAGCTGACTATATCTGTCTTCTGCGTGTAGCACAAGCGTTTACTAGTATAAGGCTGTAGAATTTCAATTTACAAAGCCAGTTACCAAAACTGTTAATACTTCCATGAACCATTGAGCAAGGCATATTTGATAGATGCTATTGTCTAGGACTGAGCTCTTCTGGATAGAGATCTTGGATGTCATTTCTAGTATCTGGTGGAGCCACTGACCTAGCTTAAGGTTCCAGCTATTCACTATTCTCATCCTCTTTCCTCAACACCTGATGCAGACCTTGCTAATCAGGCGATCTCTGAGTTTGTATGCTATACAGCAGGGGTGCCCAATCCCAGTCCTCGAGAGCTACTGTCCTGCAGCTTTTAGATGCATCCCTACTCCAACACAGCTGAAACAGAGATTTTTTCTTTTGGTTTTTGCCAACCCTGAGTGTTGGGTTGACATAACATCTTGTTGTATGTCCTCTTAAATTGGTCATGGGATTGGTTTACCATGACTACTTTATTATTCCTCAGCTAATCAGCAGCACTTGTGCGATTGAGAACCAACCTGAGTACAGCTGGGAAAATAAAAAGGCAAACATCAAAAGTGCTTTATTATCTTTTTTATTTTTAATGCTGGCTTAGATCCATACCATGTCTTTATGTAATTATAGAACTAAAATAACAAAAATTGTGTGCTTCTTTAATATTTCTTTTATTACATCAAAGCAGTGAGAATTGGAGGGAAAAATCAAAGACCTGTTAGCATGTTTAGACCAACTTTGAGACAGAGGGACTTTAAAGTTCTGCAGGCCACTTTAAATCCTGCTTGTGCCGGTGTTCGTTCATGAGTAACATTGAAAGTATCTTAGTTTAGTATTAAATGAGCCACAAAGCAGCCTAATAGCTTTAGCTAACTCTAACCCTAAAGCTATTAGGTTCAGCATTTACAAAAAAAATTGTAAAAGTAAATAAAATTGCCAGTTTCAGTGTAATTCAGACTGAAGTCCAGCTGCAGATAAAGAATGCCATTAAGTCAACAGTGTCTGCTTGTGTACTTCTCTGGTTAGATTCTCTATGTTCCTTCACCGCTTTTTGTTGTTGTTTTTTTTTTTTTTTTATTTTGTGTTCATT
>VUQG01010683.1:50942-68923 GCA_015106755.1 Etia nguti | reverse complement strand
GCAGATGGCCGCCCCTCCCTGAGCCTGGTTCTGCCGGAGGTTTCTTCCTGTTAAAAGGGAGTTTTTCCTTCCCACTGTCGCCAAAGTGCTTGCTCATAGGGGGTCATATGATTGTTGGGTTTTTCTCTGTATCTATTATTGTACGATCTACTGTACAACATAAAGCACCTTGAGGCGACTGTTGTTGTGATTTGGTGCTATATAAATAAAATTGAATTGAATTGAATTAATGGAGCCTATCCCAGCTGTCTTAGGGCGAGAGGCAGGGTACACCCTGGACAGGTGTATATATTTCAAAATGATCTGGATGACTGAGAACCTACACAGACCAAGTTCTGTAGTGTAATCAGTGAATCGTTATCATGATCATCATTATAATTTCTTTTAGGTTCCAAAGGTTCTGACACTTGCCTATTTTAAAGTCTATGAACATGATGAATATTGATATATTTTTATTTTACTTTTGTATATTTATTAAATCTGAGTGAGACCTTCCTCACGTGTGAACTAGCCTAAACCATGTGGCTCTAAAGCAGACAGACATACGATGCCTTAACTAAACAAAAAAAAAAAGCAAAAAAAACCAAGTGCAAATGAGCATGCTGCTTCAAAGAATGTGGAACAGCCTTTAGTTTCAAAACAAGATAAAATTCTTTCCTTTTGATGTCAGAAAGGTGAACAGACCTCTGTCACATGCGTCATTGTTTTTTGTTATTATTTGATTTCATGGCAGATGCTACTGAGAATTCTGAGTGCGTTAGTGTTGACTGTTGAAAGGGTTGTGTCATAAAGTTTAGAAATGTAAAAACATCAAATGAAGGGAAATATGACTAACAATAAATGTTAATATAAACAAAGTTTTGCCATTTTATGCAGGTTATATAAAAAACTTTATTTTACAATTATTGTTATATTTAAGATTTTGTTTTTATGTGCAGTTCTTTATCAGCTTTCCTCACACCCCTGTGTTTGCTTCGAGGCACTAAGAGAGTAGTGCGTGCCAGTAAGCCAAGGGGAGACAAGGGTTTCATTGTTTTTTTATTGTTTGTCAAATTTTTGGTAGTCTGTACATGTGTGTACGTTCACTTGACATATAGTTTTACACACAGTCAGTAAAGCTGCAAGTTTCACACTTTAGACATTAACATTATGTCAGTCTTCTTAATCCAGCAAGAAACACTTGTGAAAACTACACAAACGATCTGATAAAAACAATCAAAGGATTTTTATTTGTCTTGACCACTTTAGGAAAATTCACAGTCACATATAAGTTCATTTTTAATGAGCTGTGTATACTTTACTTCTAAGCACATGTTTGAGTCCTGATTCCAAATGTTTAGAACCGCATTTGGGTCCTCAATAATGTAACAAAGCAAAAGGCTTGTGGCGTACAGAACAGAAAAGTACCTTTTACGTTGTGGTTTCCAGTATTTCTGGTTTAACATTGTATTTCTGCACAGAGATCGTGTCACAGTACATTAGTCAGCAGGGCATTCATAGGCACAGACATCTGTCTGTATCTGTTTTACAACTTCTTGAAATGTCCGTAAAAAAAAAACCCTGTTATTAATGTGCCTTGGTTAAATCTGAAAAGTACTAGAATACTGCTTGAATTTTTCTTTTTTTTTCTTCTGTTTTTGCCAACAGCCAGTTGACCAAGCATTAGACTGAGAGTTGGGAGTAAGAGTTTGTTGTTGTTGTAGCTTCCATAGCAATTGTCATACTCCATCTTCCTTCAGGCCTGGATTTAATGGAGGGTGACATTATGATAGTAAGCAATCCTGGAAAATCCTTGAAATAAGTCTTACTGTCTAAGTTAAATATTCTTTATTATTGCAGTAAGTCATGATTATAATTAAAATCAACACTTTAAAGTTTAACTTTAAAATACAACAGGCAACTGTGGATTATATTGATAATTAATCTGATTAATTACCAATTTTGAATATTGTGACTGGTATATTATGACTTCCAGGAGATGCAATAACCTGGAAGTCCTGGATGTAGAACACAAACACATAAAATACACAGTGTCATCTTAGAGTAGAGATGACACTCAGCGTGATCAATAACACATATGCAAAGAGATATGGATCATTAGGTGACCAATTGATGCAGCTGCCTGAAACAGAAAGCTCCAAACAAGCCGAACAGAGCATCACTGGATCTGCATCTGGAAGTCTGTAATGGAGGATATAAGTACATTCTAGATGTTATGGATCATTTGACCCAACAAGTCAGCAAAAACTGGAGCTGAAAAGATCTTTGTAGACTTTGTACTTAAGTATCATCATCGGGGAAATGAGCTGGCCATTACGGAACAATATTGCAGCATCGAAGCCTGACAGACAAAGCCTTGTTATGCAACTGGAAACAGTCAAAGTTGAGAGATTTCATTGATCACTCTTCACCTCTTTTCAAAGATTTTTACAAATAAAAGAAAACAGAAGATTTATGAAGAAGACGATTGAGATCCATAACCACAGTCAACTCCCACAACAAAATATTTGTTTCACAGCAGAGACAGATGAAAGATAATATAACACCTTAGGTTATCTATCAGTTATACACAGAAAAAATTACCACTAAGAGTAAAAGACACAAGTTCATAGTCAAATGTTGAGTTTATTATTGTTATCAACTGTTGTTAGCAGTTTAACAAAACGTTGTGTTTTCCTGCTAAAAACTAGGTGTGAAGTGGAATGTCTTTAAGTAATGAAAATACTCATGAGTTGTTAATGTCACAGACATCAGATAACAGGAACTGATGACGTGGGCTAAAGCAGGAGAAAAACTAGATAGAATATGCATGACTCCCTGATATGTCAAGCATGTAGCTTTAGTTGTACAAAACTCGTTGTAACACTCCTGTCACAGGCATTACTTCTCACGCAGATGAGGAAGAGACAAGTGTGGCACAAGGTAAACACAGGTTTCATGTTTCTATAAGAACAAACATAAAGTCTGATATATATAAATCTTTAATATATATATATATTGTTTAATTTTGTGATTGCTTTTCATCATTCTTGGTAGACTCTCTATTGATTTAGGTTTCAGCAAAGACGCACCATCAGGATGAAAGGATATGTTTTTATTTTTGTGATCATGGCAGTTTCTGAAGCATTCTCCTTAAACCCAGTAAGTGATTAGTTGCATATTGATATTTAAGAAATTGTGAATATCAATATGCAAACAGAACTTAAAGAGATTTTATTTTATTATTTGTCTGGTTTGTTTTGTAATCAAGACATAATAATACTGAATATTAAATATAAGCTACAAACAATGATTTTGATTTTTCAAAAAGAAAAACAACATTTTAATTTTGCATGTTGACCAAGAAGTATAGTGTGAGTTTTCTATCAAAGCTTAAAATTGAAAAGGAAAGAAAAAACATTTATTCACAGTACTACATACAACATGTTAAATGATGGAACATTTACTTTAATATTACTTTGATATTTTTACAGAATGGACTAGAAATAGTTGGTAAGTTCTAATATTTTTTATTTTCCATTTTATTTGATGAAATTCCATTTTTAAAAATATATATATATATATATATAAAAAAACTGTATATGGAAGTGCCTCATCTGTTATTGTAGACGTTGGTGAAGTGAAGGACATTCCTGAAATAAACAAGGGTAAAGTTCAACATCTACTTATAACTAAATGCTTTTTATAAGGAGATTTTTGTTCTTTTGGCTTCATGCAACTTTACTTGAATATTAGTGACTTGTTTCTCATTTTTTAAATTTTATTAGAATTTTTACATGATGATATTTTGGAGGTGAGTTTTTTGTATGAAGATAAAAATCTATTTATTCTTAAAACATCTATGTGCATAGTAACTTTGCATTATGCCACAATAAACATGTTTCTTATACTTTAGCCTATAGACAAGCAGAGGAGTACCATCATTAATGAAAACATCCTGTGGACATCCCCAGTCCCCTACCTCTTAAATAACGACCTTGGTAAATATATATTTTCTTACATATACACCTGAAAGAAGTCTTGATTTCTTTATTTCTATGGGAACACATCTTTGTGATGTCATACCTGAAAATGTTTTTTTTTTTTTTTTGGATGTCAGCTGGATGCTTTTGGCAATTTTGTATTTTGTAGTATGCCTTTTTGAAATTTTTTTAGAGCTGTATGCTTTAGAGCCTTAGAGCAAAATGCATGGACGTCACCTTTATTGGTTGTCTAACATATCTATTTTATCTCTGTAACACAACAATGGTAGACATTAATTCTAAAGGAGTCATTCTGAGGGCCTTTGACCAGTTCAGACTGAAATCATGCATTGATTTCAAACCAAGGGACTCTGAGGACTATTACATTTCTGTCAAACAGTTAAATGGGTATGTTTTTTCTGCTCTTTGTTGTTGTTGTTGTTGTTGTTGTTTTTAAATAAAATTCCCTACTTAGCTGTAATTAGCATAAATATTATAAAAATGATGATGATGATTTTACAATTAGACTTTTTGTTTGTTTTGTTTTGTTTAATATATAGATCGAGAAAAAGAACAAGATAAATACTGTGAAATTTTTAAGAATGGTTATGTTTTTGTTGTTTCTTTTCTGATTTATTTAATTGTGATTTTATAGATTAAACTAAATAAATTACAGAATACATAACTAGATACATATAACAAATATTTATCAGTGTTCTGCCTTTAATTTCAGATGTTGGTCATACATTGGGCGGATATTTTCCAATGGACAGGAACTCTCTATTGGAATAGGCTGTGGCTACATTGCCATTGTCGAACATGAGTTCCTTCATGCTCTTGGCTTCTACCATGAACAGTCCAGATATGACAGAGATGATTATGTGACGATTCAGTTTGAAAACATCCTAGAAGGTTTGGTTAACACTTATACTAATGATTCCTTTTATGGTTTGACCTTATCTCATGTTATCAAAATCTTTTCAGTGGAATATACCGTATCTGATGTTTGGCTTTTATATATGATTTTTATAGCTTACAAGAGCAACTTTAGAATAGTTGACAGTAATCAGAGCACCACCCACGGAGTCCCATATGACTATTTGTCCGTGATGCACTATGGCAAAAATGATTTCACCAACGGCAATGGATCTACAATTATCACCAAAGACACAAAATTCCAGAATCTTATTGGTCAACGAGTGGAAATGAGTACTAGTGATGTTCAGGAGCTGAATCTACTCTACAAATGCAGTAAGTGCTTAAAGATTATGGGAACCAACAACCAGTTTTGGGAATGCTTTGGAATTATTGGTTAAAGATACTAAGAACACCATGAGCCCTTAACCAATAGAAAGTAACTGTTTTCTTTGTCACACTCACATTTGTAAATAGTTTTTACATTATTTTTAGAGCTACTAAGCTCATTCAACCTTAGTAGGGCTCAGAAACTTTACTGGGGTTTTTTACTTGTATGCATGAGGGCATACATTTTTATATTGTTGAATTCCATTATGATCACTTTTTGAACTGGGACAAGTCTATTTGTCTAAACGTTCTACAAGTCACAATTATGTTTTGAAAATGGTTTAGACAAACAGACAACCATGCTCACATTCACACCTGTGGCCAATTTATAATCAGCAAATAATCTCACCCCATTTGTTTAATTCATACAAAAATCAACATGCCGTGATTGATACATGTCACACTGCAGTTTCAGCAATTTCACGGGTACTCTAATGAACAACTTTCTGGTGCTCATAGTCAATAATTAACCAAGATACCTAAAACTGCTAAATATGTGTAGAAAACTGCTCATGTCCAAACAATTCACTCACTTGAGATGACTACAGTTTTGAGAGTTGACAAGTTTGCCTTTTCCCTCCAATCTTCATTGGGTTATAGAAAATTCTACTCCCACTGAAATGACTCCTAGAAAACAAATATCCAACTTCAAAACACAAGGCCCAGTTCCTGTTAAATCAACAATTACAGCATAAATGGTGGAGTTGATACGAGTCACATAATAAAAGCCTACAACACAAGTGTATGCTAATGCTATGATTCACTGTGTCACATGAAGTACCTGTATATCAAAAAAAAAAAGAAAGAAAAAAAAAACTTGCGCTTTTAATTCATCTCTACAGACTCATTTATTGCCTTTAAGATGTACTGTGGCTTTACTAATGGGACCATGTGTCAAATGAACCGCTGTTCAAAGAGTGGCAATGGCTGGGAAGTGGTAACAGGTGTTTATGGGGGTCCCAGCTCTGACCACACCAATCTGCCCAGTGGAAATGTTAATCAAGGTAAGGTTTCAAATATTGCATTTGTTTATTGCAGTGTTTAAAATACAGTTTTAAATGGAAAATGTCGTTTTCCACATCAGCATTATTAACTTTAAAAGTAAGCTGCCAGAAATAATAATAAATACTTTTGATACTTAAGACTTAATGATCTGCTGTAATATAATTTTAAACAACATTGTAGGTCAGGATGTAGGTTACTTCATGTATGCTAGCACAGAATCAGGTCAGGAGGGTGACTCAGCCTGGCTGGAGACAAAGAGGATGAGTCCTCAGAGGGAATGTCATGTCCAGTGTCTGCAGTTCTACTATTACCACAGTGGGAGCCAGACAGATGTACTTAACATCTGGATCAGAGAGTTTCAAGATGAATGGGACTCCACAGGAACCCTCTACCTCATGGGACAGATCACTGGTAATGAATCATTTGCGTGATTATTTATGATGATTTTTTCCAGTTAAAGTGTGAATTTTGACGTTTTACATTTTGTCACAACGACATACCTCACAGTTCACCTATTACTCCAAAAATTCTCCCTTTAGGTCCACCAACATCTCACTGGACGCTCCACCATGTTCCTCTGAATGCCACCAAGCAGTTCCAGGTGGAGTTTGAGGTGCGTAAAGGAGCAGGAAACTCTACAGGCGGCTTCTCTATTGATGACATCAATCTGTCAGAGCTTGAGTGTCCAGATAGAACCTGGCAGATTAATGATTTTGAGAGATTTTGGAACACTACTGATACTCCGGCCCTTATATATAGCCCAAGGCAGTATTCCAGTGAGGGCTATGCTTACCGGGTAGCGTTATATCTCCGCCAAAGAGATTTTGGAGTATATGTGCATCTTGTCTCTGGTGTGTATGATGACCAACTGCAATGGCCTTGCCCACAAAGGCAATTTACTGTCCAAATGGTGGATCAGAACCCCAACATCCAGCTACAGATGTCAAGGCAAATGAGTATCACCACTGACCCAAATCTGCTCACCACCAGTGGTACGTTTGCAGAAACATGAAGTAATGCTTAAAAAATGGACTAACTAAACTATTAAACACTATGTTACATATGCTTTCTATAAACAGGTGTACCCTTCTGGGGAAAACCTCGTGATGTTGGAATTCAAATTGTTGATGAGAACAATGAGAACATCTATGCTAATAACCTGTATGGTAGATATTATTTTGCATCTTTGGAAGACATCCAATCCAGAGATTACCTCAAGGGAGGGAGCACCATTTTCATCTTCAGTGTGCAAGGCAAATTCAAATATTTTCATTGCTAAGCTTAAATAGTGTACTTGAAACTTTTACAAGAGAAATACATGAAGTGCATGCAAGTCTCTGTATACATATTTTAAACTTCTTCTTTCAATAGATCTCACTCCTCTAGTTAATGGAAGTTCACTGCCATGTCCTCAAGTGAGAACAGTGAACATTACACATCCTCCTGGAGACCAGGATAAAGGACCTTGCTCATCACGGTACACATGTTATTAAATTAGGATTCATATGAAGAAAAAACATATCATATGAAACAGTATATATTAGGAAATATACTAATGCATAAGAAAATAGCAGTAAGCAGTTTGTAAGAATGTCTGTTGTTGCTAGATCTAAAAGCTAGTGTCGCTAGTGCTAGAAACTCTAGCACTGACTTCTGCACCCATGAAAGTTTTAATAGACCTCTCAAAAATGCTTTTACAGGATCTCACCCACCTCCATTCCAACTCCAAAAACAACAAATGACAGGTACTCCAATTTTCTCGAACATTTTTTTCAAACAGAAACATTAGAACTGTTATTCATGTTAGATTTTAAAGATACCTCTTAAAAATATGTTTTGACACTTTTAGGAGCTCACCTACCACAATTCCAATTCCAGACACAACAGATGACAGGTACTCAATATTTCTCAAACATTTTCTGTTTTTAATAAACAGAAAGTGTTTCTTGCAAACAGAAACACTAAAACTCTTACACATATAAGAGTTTTAACCTACCTGTTAAAAATACTTTGATTTTTACAGGATCCCACCCACCACAGTTCCACTTCCAGAGACAACAGATGACAGGTACGACAATCTTCTGTTTGTAAGATTGTGTTGTAAAATCTACTGGACCTGACAATTTAGACATTCTACTGCTGAACACAGTATAACTTTGTGCTCAGACAAAAAGCTTGTTTAAGGATAGTCATCAGCAAAACTTGTAGTGAAACAGCACATGCAGAGGGTTGGTGTACAAATGGAGGAATAGGGTGAGATGGAGGAAGCTGATCTGCAGTGGTGAACACTTAATTGAGTAGACAAAAGCAGAAACAAAGAAACTGTAATCAATTCAATATTTGATGCAGGATTTGAAATCAAGATATTATTTTCACATACGTACCATATAATGCTTAGACTTACACAGGACCTTACCTGGTGATGATGATGACACTGGTAATCCTAATATTAAAGTCTATTGTCTCAGCCCATGTATTTCTTGCATGGGGTAATAATGATTTATGCAGTGACCAATAACAATATAGTCACCAGCCAATCAGAATGTTTGTAAATCACATTTGTCATAATAATTAATTTTTTTCAGTACTAATGTGTAAAATTACAAGACAACTGAGTGTATTATTCATTGCAGCTTGTAGCACACATAGATTCCCCCAGTAAAACACAACAGTGCTGATGGCGATGTATACCTTCTTCTGAAATGTATTACCTATCATAAGCTATCTGTGCATCATTTATTTCCTTAATTCGTTTCTTTGTGTTTTAGCATTTTTGGCTTCTCTCCTGGTATGATGGCCTCTCCTTTCCTCACACTCCTGCTAGCACTGCTGCTTTTGATACCCTGATGTGTATTTCATCCACATCTGGAATCTTTACATGGAAAACACGATTGACTCTGCCAGATTCCTTTTAGTTATTTTTCAGGATTTTGTTACTGTATGACCTGGAAATTATCCATTCCTTTTTGATTTATTATAGATGTTTCTAATATAATGGTTTTCTTTTTTGGTGGTGAAACTTTTCATTGTGGTTGTTGGTTTAATAATAATCATTTGCAACAATGTTGTTTATTTTGTGTCTACAATATAGTGACTAAAATAAAGCAAGCAAAAAGTATGTAAAATATGTATAGCTTTTAAACTGCTTTTGATCAATATCAATTTATAATCATATGACAGTTTTTTTTACTGCAGTTTCTAATCATGAGCAGTCCACATAGTGAGGAGTTTGAAGTTACTATAATATAGTGGGGGAAAAAACTATACTACTATGATTAGCCTCAGTGTGCTTTCTTGGATGTTGGTGTACTGATGTTCAACAAAAAAAATAAATAAATAAATATCCTTTAAAACAAAATATAAATGAACAGGAGCCAACACACTGTTCTTGTGATCAATTTAGGTTTATTGATTTTGCACACATATAATTCCTTTGGTTCAGCACCCACGAACAACTTTTCAGCTGGCTGCACACACTCCCCTCTTCTTTTCTCCCATCTCACTATAAAAAGGAAAATCTCATTAGTCCAATCACCTCCAACTGTAACTCCAGCCTCCCTGGCACTGCACCTTGAGCTCACTGCACCACCCCTCCCCTGCAGCTGAGCCAGGGACCACATCTCCACCACACACAAACATTGTTGGTTCACAATTTTTTCAGCATTATTTGGATTTTAAAAAGCACAGATCATTTGGCAGTGGTGAACATAATTTACTAAGATAGAGAAATTAATTAGCTTGGCGATTTAGAGTCCAATGACTCATCATGGCAGCATGGAATCCCAGTGGTGATAGGATTTAGGACAGGATCCTTGGGGATCCTGTCCTAAATCCACCATCTCCACCATCTCCACCATCTCCACCATACTTGGGTATGGTGAAGATCTCCACCATACTTGGGTATGGTGAAGAGGGTGAGGAAGTGGGTTGCATAAAGGAAAATCTGAAAGGCAGAACAGAGGGCACTGAGACCACACTGAGTGCAGGTTGATTAGTTCAAAAAGGGACAGGAAGATGATTGGATTAGAGTAATGTCTGTATTGAGATTGATGTTTGTAATGAGCTTTTTACATAAGTATTAACAGGACGTTTCTCTACCTCAGTAAAAGGATTGAATGATCCAGACCAAACCATCAAAAGGTGGGGCTGATGTCACTTGGAAAGTATAAGGCATTATGTCTATCAAACACACAAAGGCACACAGCTACATCAAAATGCAGATTGCAGTGAAGTATTCCCATGTGGCAATACCTCACTGCAATGCAGTTTCATAATAAAACATTAATAATCACATGTTTCTTGTCTAACAAATATCTGCAAAGTTAGTATGCCTTTGTTGATTATTAGTCACTTCCTAAAAAAGCTTAAGTTGTGACATTATTTTCGTACATAAGATTCCTTTTGGCTTTCAAGTAATACAGGAGATATGCGTGACTAAACCATGACATCATGCAACTCCACACGGGATCACTCATAATGCAGGGATTTTAACTTAACCCTTAGATGTATAAGTGAGTCAAAAATGACCCTGTGGGGTTGTTTGCTGGCAATATTTTTGTAATGAAAAGTTGTAATTATTTCATGTTCTAGCTATTTCTCAAAAAAACGTGTTTTTGATATCAACCCATTTAAATGTTTAAATTTTGTTTTTGTTTTACTACCCCAAACTTCCATAAGTGAGTCAAAAATGACCCCCATTCATTTCCTGTGGAATTTCATGTGAACCTTTGATTCTTATCGACTGTCAGGAATATATACTTTATGGACCATAAAGAATGGCACCACTTAAGAAGAATTTTTTTACACAGCAATAACTAACAGATAACATTCATTTAGGATTCAGGCAGTGATTCATCCCCAGTGATTGTGTTACTGGAGACGAACAGCTTGTGCCATTTAGGGGTAGGTTCAAATTTGTAAAGTTCATGCCAAATAAGCTCGTTTGTATGTATTGCCTAAAGACCTTCTGGGTTTGTGATGCATGCATCCTCTATGCCAGTGATGTCCAAACCCAGGCCTCGAGGGCCGGTGTCCTGCAGGTTTTAGATGTGTCCTTGATCCATCACAGCTGATTTAAATGGCTAAATTACCTCCTCGACATGTCTTGAAGTTCTCCAGAAGCCTGGTAATGAACTAATCATTTGATTCAGGTGTGTAGGCCCAGGGTGATATCTAAAACCTGCAGGACACCGGCCCTCGAGGCCTGTGTTTGGCCAAGCCTGTTGTAGAGTCTACCTTACAGTATAACGCACCTTGAGGTGACTGTTGTTGCGATTTGCCGCTATATAAATGAAATTGAATATGTTTTTATAACTTTTTGGAGATTTAATCGAATATGTACCAAAAGTAGCACAGGCCATGTTTAGACTCAGCTTGGCAAACTGGATCACGTGGATTTTGAGGTCATATCCTATCAACAGCTTCATGTCACAAAAGTGGTGGCACCACTTCCGGAGATTATTGGGAAAACGCTTTTTTCCTTTGGTCACTAGAGGGCGCTACAACAACAAAAACAAAAGCACTTTGCCCTAAACAGCTCGGCTCCACAGCTGCTTGTGTTTTTTTTACTTTTCATTAAAAAAAAATTGGAGAAATATTAATCTAAAATCGTGTAATATTCATTTTTATTGAATTAGAAAAAGCTAAATGTTGTGGTAAGGATTCTCACTGATTGGGATAGTTTGTATTCAGTGATGCAATATTGTGCAACTGGGGCATACTGAAAACAGTTGTGAATCACTGTATGTGTCCAGAGTGAGGGAGACAGCTGCTGCTGCTCTGAGCTGCACAAAATGTTCAGAAAAACAGCTCTAAACGTGATGTAATGATTGTGCCACAGAACAACAGCTGTTTGGAGAACAACAGCAGGTTTATGCTGTATATAAAAATATAGATGTAGCTGCTCAGTGTAAGGTAACACTGATCCGATAATCTTGGTTACCTTTTATACTCGCTTTGTTTTATCCAGGAGTTGGGAATCAGCCATACAGCTCATGTAAAATCTGCTTATATCCGACTTCAGCTGGCTAAATCCGCAAAGAGCATTAAATGTCAGCGCAGTAGCAGCAGCAAGTCAGCTGATCACAGCCTGTACACAAAGAAAACAACTCGACTGAAGCTTACAATGCAACATTTTTACTTGTTTTCACTTTATGTGCAAAATCTCACATTAACCCCTGTTTATATGTTTCATCACTGCGATTTCAGAAACACACAAACCGATCCTTTAGGGTTCAGCTCACAACCGTAAAGCATTACTCCCCCCTGCTGGTGAACGGTCTAACTCACCTTTCAATGACTGTACGTTGAGAGATCAGTTCTGCGAAATTTAGAGGAAACTCCACAAATAACAGAAAACTGCTACGTGCATGGTTGTTGGCTGATAAAGAGGACAAATACGAATAAAAATTTATGCCCTGTTAAACAGGTTGTAAGTTACTCTTATCTTGCAATATTTTCAAAATGAAACAAACAGCCACTCTTCAGCTTTCCTGCAGAAAGCCAAACTGTACATGTAACTAAACTTCACATTTGGTTTTTGCTGTAACGATGTTTCTTGGCAGTAAATCTTATATTGTTGGAAAGCCAGTTTATTTCCCCTTAAATGGTGCCACATTTGTGAGACAAATGCATTTGCGAGACAAATGCATTTGCGAGTTGAGCAGCAGAGTTGAGTGTGTGGGCTGTGTCCATGAAAAACTTGCCAAAACCTCTCTGCCAATGCCAAACAGCTTATTCTGCTACTGACTCTTCTCTGGTGTCGTTTATTGGATTGGATGATTGAAGTCTGAAGAAACAAGAAACATATTGGCAATTAAATAAAATAAAATAAATGTTAAAAAAAAATGATTTATTTATTGCTATTATTTAGCAAACAGGGGCCTGAGTAGCATGTGGAACAACCATACACCGCCACAGCAGCCTGGCACAGCCTCCTCATGCTGGTCACCAACTTGGTCACACACTGCTGTGGGATGATCAAAGTTTGGTTGTCCATGACGACAAGATATGGGATTGCCTCTGGTTGCAGACATCTCTCTGCATTGAGATTACCTCTCATGATCAAAAGCCTTTTTTTTCAGTGAGGGAGATGCTGCCCGACACCATCACACTTCCTCCACCAAAAGCTGTTAACTTATCAGTGCATAATCTGCCTAGCGTTCTCTGCGTCTTCGCCACCTTTTAACCCTATCGTTCAACTGTTGTTAGTCAGAATCTGGACTCCTTACTGAATATAACATTGGCTGTGTGAAGTTCGTTCCAGATCTTCTTCGCAGAGAGCCGTCGGTCCCACAAACCTTGACTGCAAATCAGCGTCAGACTGCCTATTGTTCCTAAGTGCTGACAGGGTGAGGAAACGCTCATCTTAGGACGCCCACTCTGCAGCCTGTCTCTGACATCACCCGTTATATGGAAATTATTCTTCAATCTGGAGATTGTACTTGGGCTCACTCCAAATAATACTGCTTGAAGTTGCCCTATTCAGATCGGTCAAACGTGGCATGCTTGGAGGAGACATCAACTGACTGCTTTAGCAGCGTCCATGCTCACAGATGCTGACTATCAGGTGCTAATCAGACGCCTTATACTCAGCACCGGGCGGGTACCAGAAGCTCAAAACAAGGGCCGATAGCAGAATAGGCTGTTTGGCAGAGAAGATTTGGAAGTTTTTTTTTTCATGGGTGCAACCTGCACACTCAACTCTGCTGCTCAACAAATGTGGGACCATTTAAGTGGAAATAAACAGGCTCTGGAACGGAAAATGATTTATTGCAAAGAAGCATCGTTACAACAAGGAAATAATCGCCCAAACACAAATTTCCTTCATTTTTGTGTTAGGCTCACACATGTGTAGGCATGTGTGAGCCTAAACTAAACCATATTTAACTTTTGTCGTTGGCGCTTTGATGTCTCATAGACATCCTAAAATGGCTCTTAATTTGAAGTCCTGCAAGAAAAGAAGTCAAGAGTGTTCAGAAGCCTCAGCATGTGGTCAGTCACTGGTGATCCCACAGAGCTTTTCATTGACCGACACTCATTAAAGTGGATCATCTATTAAACGCTACGATCTTGTGCATATAAAGAGTTGCAGCTTTGTTCTGGCTTGGTGTTCGCAGTAGTGCTGACTGTTCACTTCTGTACGCGCTGGATCCCTGAGGATGAAGAAATGCAATCGACTAATTAGTAGCCTAATGTGCCTTCTTAACTGAAGAGCACCGCATGTTCAATAACACCGTAATGGACCTCAGAGGGGCCAGAATGCAATTAATAGCTATTGACTTTGTTCAGCTCTTTTACTGCAAATATTTGTTGTTTTTTTCATAGTCTGTAGATCTCTTGATTGGATTTTTCACTGTAAATCAATTTAATTTTGTTGTTCCCCGGCAACCTGGCCGGAGTGGAATTGGATAAGCAATGGATGGATGGATGTTCCCCATATTTATCCAAAGACAACACCATGTTTAGCTTCCTTAGGATATGCTAACACCCATGATCAAGATATACAACTTCAACAACCAAAGGATGAAATCAAATGGACAAAAACTGTCATGCTCTGACACATAAATCAAACACACCCTCTGGAATGGGTTAGGATATTTAAACACAGGATTAACACAGTTTGATCTTGTTGGACTGTTATAACTGTGGGCCTATAGTTTGTGTGTGTTTTTGTGCTTTGCCTACTAATTTTCGGATGATTTTTTTTTCTTGGACGTTACAACGCACTTACAGACTTGCACGCACATGCACACAGTCCCTCATATGTGTGTCACACACCATAGCAACAACATCAACCCTTTTATCAGACAAAAGGTCCTGTTTCTCATCCCTGTTCTTTTCCTTCTCGTTTCAACCTGTCCCCTTGTTTTGTTTTTTACTTCACTAATGGACCGCTGCGTGTGCGCTGATCTGAGAGGCTGAAGTGCGAATGCACGTAATTATTATTCTTCCGGCAACAAAGTGACATTCTCCTTGCTTCAAGGCAAAGTGGGAGTTTCCTCTTCTCTTTGTCTCTCTGTGTTGAATTTATTCAGGGTTGGTATGAGCACACTGAAAAACACTGTAGCGCCACAGCCAAAACAGCCCTTGCAGCCCCAGATGGTCATAGTCATAACAGTTTTATGTGATGAGTGCTCTGGCTCGCTCAGCTACATTGGCAACACATAATGTTTGTTTCCCTCAGCACATTTGTTCAGCGAGTCCCTTTTTTTTACATCTAAAAACTGATGACAGGAAAGCAAAATATTGAAGGATTTCGCTGTTGTTTATTCAGATAGCTCTCCACTTTATTCAGACATTTTCTCTCCACCCTGTGGTCTTTATCGCCACTCTGAGGCCAAACTATCCACCTCGGGGGGAAAAGGGAAAGGCGTGTTGTGTCGCGGACCCTTTTCACACCTCTGCATTCTGCCCAAGTCCCAGAATAGAAAACAACAGCAGCGTTGTCGCCATTTCTCTGCTTTAGTGAGCATGAGGGTCAAATGTTTTGAACAGACTAGATACAGCAGGTACTGTATTCCTCTAAGGTCAGATATTTTATTTTAGTATAAGCTAAAAGGATTTTACTACTAAAACATGATACTTATGTCTTGATGCATTCTCAATCATCCAGGAAAGTAAATCTCCAAAAGTTGATTCTGTTCATCTGGACGTAGCGTTTTGTGGGAGAAACGTTTCGTCACTCATCCAAGTGACTTCTTCAGTCTCAGCTGACTGCAGGTTTCCCCAATCTTATAAACAGTATATTTGCATAATGACTGAAACCAGCCCACTGAAGGAACAATGGGCTGGGAGGTCAAGCCCATTGTTCTTCTTTGTTCCTTCAGTGGGCTGGTTTCAGTCATTATGCAAATGTACTGTTTATAAGATTGGGGAAACCTGCAGTCAGCTGAGACTGAAGAAGTCACTTGGATGAGTGACGAAACGTTTCTCCCACAAAACGCTACGTCCAGATGAACAGAATCAACTTTTGGAGATGATACTTATGCCTGCCTCTGCTGTGCTCTTTGGATTTTTGTCACACCATACATTTCACTAAGCTGCTTTACTTTTACTCGTACACTTGGCGAGAGCGGAGACGTGGAAGTGGAGATGTTTATATGAGGTCATTTTCCAAGCTACACAAGTTTGAAATTGTCGTGTGAATTGATCTCGAATGACTTTTGTGTTATTTGGGAGATGTAAGATATTCTTTGGGGGCAGATTGAAGTGAAATATCTAAAAGTAGACGGAGGGCTTGTTGTCTACAATCCATCATGGAGATGTGCCTTTTTGCTGTAATAACATTTCACATATTTACTACTTCAATGAAAGAGGTGAGTCTCTCCAGGCCGGTCTAAGTGAGGTTGTGGGATTTACTTTAGTTCTTGAAATTATGAATAACTATTCATATTGTTTTTATAGAAGCATACGAAAGAATAGAAAAAGCAAGGATGCAGTGAATAACAATGTTAACCATCCAACAATTTTAATTTATGTATTGTTAAATTAAAGCATTGTTGTCACTGAATGTAAGATACACACAGTCATGTCTATTTGAATTTACCGTCTCACATTTGAAAAACTTTTTCAGATCCGTTGTGGAGCTTAAAAAAGATTTATGCTGATGTGTGACTGATTAGGCAGATAAAACTGCTGATGATCAGCCTGCTGCTAGACAAAGTGTGTGTGTGTGTGTGTGTGTGTGTTTAAGGATACATAATGTCCTGTTAAGTGTTGGATCCATCTATGGCAGGATGATGAAGCAGGAGCATCATTACAAGGTCTGTCTGCTATTGATCTCCAAAACAGTCCCCTGTGTGCTGAGACATGGTGAGCCTGGACCTAATGATGTTTCAGTGGGAGTCTGATTCCAGATTGTGCAGCGGAAATATGACGCCTAATACCACAGTGAGCCTCAGTAATGTTTGTGTTTTCGCTCCGGACGTTTCAGGGCATCGGTATCTCTCTCCGGCTGAGCGTGAGCTGTATTTACAGCTGCAGGAGCTGATGAGTACAGCATTAGCCATTTACGTCCTCAAGTGGAAACTGCACACTTGACAAGAACTTTAAGCTAAATACTTAACAGCTCAATTTTCCCTACCAAGGCCTTGCTTGGGAGACAAAATGCTCCCTGAGATGCAATTAAAGATGCTGAAACTGTCGACCCAACGATTCGTACCTTATTTATTCACCTTTTTTTCTTGTAAGATGTGTTTAGGCTGACTTTAACACTGTAAACGCTCCTGCAGTCTGCTGTTTTCGGGCCTAGTTTACAAGAAAAAGGAAAAAGAGGAAACACAGAGATTTATTTTGAAATTCACTTGGCTTTTATTCACATTTCATGTCTGTTGACATCTCAACTGCACCGTCTGTCCATACATTCGACTACGTACGTGAACAGGTCCTTTCCTCCCCCCTCCTAACCTACAGAAACAGGAGGTAAGACCACCGCCATCACAAATAATAATAATAATAATAATAAAATAATATTAATAATAACAATAAAAGCAGCATCGAACAAACAATTTTAAATTTCTATCGCCCTTCATCGCCAGCATCTTTGCATTTAATTTACCTGAATGTAACCATCAATGATCAGTTTAATGAAACAAACAGAACTAGCCTGTTATAAATAAACATCGTCTTCCTACCGTCATCAGTCAGACCCCACACTCACAATAACAATAATAATATTAATAATAATATTAATGAAGGATATAAACTCAA
>VUQG01010683.1:18969-33475 GCA_015106755.1 Etia nguti | reverse complement strand
AAGTATGCCCCCCCCCCCCCCCCCCCCCACACACACACACACACACACACACACAAGCATCAGGTGCAAAACAAAAAAGGGGATCAGGTGCAAAAACAGAGAGGTAAGAGAGACAGGAGGTACGGAGACTGAACAGTGGAACTGTTCTGTGGTTCTAATTTAGAAATCAGCTGATTTACAGAAAAAGTTAAAATATCTTCACTTGATTATCTTTCATGTTGTGCCTCTATTTGCGCCTAGAACACAAAATGTAGCTGAATGCAGCAAGTCCATGCTCATCCAGGACTAAACTGTGAGCAAGACCATTTTAAAGGACAAATGCAGCACTTCTCAGGTTTCACAGCCTTATAATATACTATTACTGATCATTCTGATATCATGTTAATTTTAGCTGTGCTGACTTTAGCTTTAGATAATGGAAAACTGTAACAATCAATAGTGCTGCTGCTTACACACAGTGTCATCTGCTCACACACACAAAAACAACACAGGCTGACGCGAAATTGCAGGCACGTGTTCACAGTCCGAGTACACTATCATCTGTGAGGTGCACGTGCTCAGATTAAGGTTAGAGACGCACTGCACGTGAGCCATTAAAAAGCAGAGACAGAGAGGTTTATTATCAAAACAAGCTGTAAAAGGATAAAAAGCTGTTAAAAAAAAAAAAAAAACGGAAGTAAACAAGCGGGGTGAGTAAGTCGATGAGCAATCTTTCAAGGAAATGAACTTTTGTACTTCAGGTAAAAGGGATGTTTACCACTTCAATATATTAATAATTTACTAAGACAAAGACAAAAATATCAGTAATTAGAAGGATTAGTTTTGGCCTTTATAGTAAAAATGCATCAACTTAAGTATTAAAAAGTTTTAGAAAGTTATGCACGTAAAACATGGAAACCTACATTCGATCTCTTATAGTAAATCTGTGCATGCTGTTATTGAGCCGCAGCTTCTACTGCAGTGTCCCTACTTAAAGGAAGCCATTCACATTTAACTGATGCAAGCTTACCGTCTCCATTATGCTGTAATGCAACAACGCTGCTTGTACACTATTGTGCATTTAAATTTTTGTGTAGTAAATAAACACAAAATCAACTTTCAAAATCCACTGAACAGCGGAAACCAAAAGTTAAACAACGAAAAACTGTTAAAAACAAACTCATAAACGATTTGATAGTTTAATGATTCTCGGGAATATCAAGAGAGCAATAAAAACTGGGAGGTGCCTTTGTCAAACTGTTCATAAGTGGAAGGAGTATTCGCTCTGCCAGACTGCACTGCACTGCTCAACACTCTTCATGTTACAGGCCGTTTATCCTGGGAAGCTGGATTCAGGAATCCCCGCTGTGGCACCACAGTCGTTATGGAGGAAAATTATACTAGCTACATCTGGAAGTCACCCACAGTGGAGAGCTGGTGGAACACATCTGCAAGTAAGTGAAATCCTTGAAGGCGTATCTATGACGAGATTTCACAAACGTTAAAAAATAATAATAAAAATTTCTGCAGGCAAATCTAAGACCAGAATTTGTGCACTACATTTTGACTGAGTGGGCTTTAGTTTTTCAGATATTGTTTTGTTGTTAAAGATAACAGCAGGCATCTGTTAGTAACAAACCTCCGGTGTGCAAAACACTGAAGGGAAGAAAGACTGAAGAAAAGCCTGAGTGTTGTTTCAAATCTCTCCAAGACGGTGAAATGGATATGATTCATATGGGGTGTAAAATATGATTACAAGTGGGCGAGTATGATTCACTCCTGCCACTCACTGCACTCTACCTTTCTTGACTTTAGTAATTGACAAATCTATAACAAGCACACTAAACTCAGGCCTTTGGATTCAAATTTTCTTGCCCTTCTCTTTCCAACAGCATCACGCGCACTCAAAGCTTTGCTGCTTGGTCCCAGAAGGACAGGCAAGAGCTCCACGGGTAACACCCTGTTGGGTCGAGGGCGGGTTTTTGACACGAGAGGAGGAGGGGCCAGTGCAGCTGCTGGTGCTGTCACTGCTGGACGCCATTTGACCGTGGTGGATGCACAGGGCTGGGGAACATCTGAGGACTTTGTTCCCAAAGAGGAGAAAATTGAACTCCTGAGAGCCTTATCGCTGTGTGGAACTGAGGGACCTCATGTTGTTCTGTTAGTGATTCCTCTTATGGACTTCACCGAGTCTGAGAGGAAAGCAGTGGAGAGAAGGATGGAAATCTTCACCTCTGCTGTCTGGAGACATACGATGGTGCTGTTCACTTTTGGAGACTTGCTAAAAGAAAAAGGGTGCAGCATACAGGAGCACATCCAAACAGGTGGCCCTGCTCTGAAGTGGCTGATGGAGAAATGTCACTATCGATACCATGTGCTGGATAACAAGGCAGGTGTTAGCTGCAAGCAAGGAGGACTAAAGCAGGAGGTGAACAGAAGTGGAAGGAGACAAGAATGGACTTGGCTGAAGAAAACCGACAAGGAAGCACGAGGGGTGAGCACCGGAGGTGAGCTGAATAGGAGATGGGAAGGAGAGCAGCAGCAGGTGAAAGAGCTGCTGAGCAAAGTGGAGGATATGCTGGAGGAGAACGGGGGGTGGCACTTCTCCTTTCACATGTACCAAAGGCTGGAGGAGGAATGGAAACGCAGAGAGCAGCAGCTGAGAGCTTTGCTCGAGGCAAAGACAGAAGTGGGAAGTGCGAGGAGAAAACAAAAGACGGCAGAGACAAAGGCAAAAGTGGAGCCAGAACAACAGCCGAGTTTGGAGGCTGAAGAGCAGGAACAAAGCCGAAGGAAAGAGCTAGAGAACAAGGAGGGATGTGTGCAGAGGGAGATAAACACAGGGGAAGAGAGAGAAGAGGGAGTCGAGGTGGAGCTGATGAGACTGAGCAGTGAGGAGGAGAGGTGGGATACAAGCTCTGAGAGTGGGGGGGAGAGAGAAGAAGAGGAGGAGAGAGAAAAGATGAGGGGGCAGAGGGATAAGGAGAACACTGAAGTAAAGACTGGAACAGTGACTTCATGTTGGCCCAGTGGGGGTCCAAGGTTAGTTTTAAGTCCAATCAGGAGGCTTGCCTAAGGCAGCAATAACCACCAACTCCAATAACAACATCTGGTTATTTATTCTCATGTGCTGTAACAAAAAAAAAAAAAATCAAACTCTTGTCATGTGATCACCCACTAGAAATAACAAAGAGAACAAATCTGGATCTTCACAGACCTACACACAGCCACAGGCCGTTCACAAAGACCGCCTTCACAAAGCTGAGCCAACTGGCTTCAGATTTATATTTAGTATAAACACATGAGAGTGGGAAGGAAGTGTATGTCCCAAAAAATGTCAAACTACTCACTGAGTGTATTTAATAGACTAAAATGTTATCAAGTCAATAAATAAATACTGTGGGTTTTTTTGTTTTTCCATTTCCATTGTGTGTCAGTCATTGGTTCCATGCTCAGCATACATGCAGGTTAGTTATAACTGCACCAGTCTGCTTTGTGCTTCTAAAATCCTCAGGAATGTGAGACACTGTGTGATTTCAGTCCTCACTTTTCTAATTATGTACATCTCCAAACTGTTGCAACACTTCCTAATTTTAAAAATATTTGCAACACTCTTGCACTCGAGTAATTAAAATCCAATTTCCTTTCTTGGGGTAAACAGACACAAATAAAGCAACTCTGCTATCCGGAGAAAAAGTTGGCGGATGAACTCTGATAAAGGAGGATGCTTTCTTAACACCGCTCTCATTATTTTCCCCTCTTATATTTTTAGATTTTCAATTTGTAAATAAAATTGAGGCAATCGCTGTCACTCCATTGGAGGTTTTCAGCCTAAGCCGAGGGACGTGTGGTCTGCCACCCATTTCATTAAATCTCAGCAAACTGTCAATTGGCTTCAGGGGATTGCTGTCTCTCCTCGACTGACAGACTGTTAATTCTCATCTCTGGCTCGCGGTCATGATGCCGTGCAAGGTCTTTTGTGCCGTAAGCAGCGAGGTCACTCTCTGCCCAGGACGCCAGGCAGGACCAGAAAAGGCCATTTCAAATGCACATATTCAGATAAATATTTAATTAGGAGAGCTCCAGTCTGTTCAGATTGTTAAGAAAAAAAAAATCCAACCAAACTATTCATAAAAATTAGGGGTTTTTTGCAGTCCTTTGCCATTTTTGAAGCAATGCAAAGATTTTCAACACTGTATTAATTAGTGAGCGTGCAGACGCTGCATTTGTTTGCCGCTTCTTTTAATTAGATACAGAAAGCTGCTGTGATACTAATTTGGTCCAAGAAGTCTGCTGTCTCTAGACATGAGCCGCTGAGAGTACTGTTTACAGAGCTTCACTGGAACCAAACGCTACACCAGATGCTTTCAGCAGTCACCTCTTCCCGGGCAGACTGTGCGATCTATCAGTGAGTGTGACTGGGTGTTTAAAAATATGAGTTTAAATACAAAATGTCAAAACCCCCTTTTAATAGAGACTGCTTTAAAACTAACCCACCCTGCTACTTCTGAACATTGATGTCAGAGGCCCATTAAAACCAGTTATTTTAGGATGAATGGTGGGCCCTAACATACAAAATCACTTGCTAAAGTTAAAAAAAACACGACTCAAAGTTTTATTTTTACAAAAAGCGTGACTTTTTGAATCAGTCGGTCCAACAATAAAAGCTTTCAGCTGACCCTGCAGCCATGTTCTTAGAACTGGCTGCGTGTAACTGCTGCCAGTAATCTTCTATTTGATAACACAGTAAGGTTCCTCCTTCAAAGTCTCTGTGTTGACATCTCTGGCAAAACTGCAACTCCTCTGGAATTTGATATCTTGTTATGATTTTTATTGGACTTCATTGCACAAGATGAAGTCTGACACATGGTTGGGTGAGCACTATCAGCTTTAAATATTCCATGAAATTCCTTATCAAAGCAAACAGTGACTGGGAACAAAGTGTTTTGGGAATTACACAATACTTATAACTGCCATTTAGTGAATGAAAGGTTCATCCGCAATCTTTGTTATGTAATAGCAGATCGCTATTGGTCAGGAGTCCACACTTCTTATGCACATAAGAGGTGCTTCTGCAATGTTAAAGAGTACAAGTGGAATTATTAAACAGAAGAATTGTAATGGCGTTCACCTTTAATAGTAATATAGTGAATGACATGGAGCTATAAATAACCCTCAGCACCTTTTATTTGTCTGGTTCCAATAGCTGCTTGAGGTGAGCACTCGTCTAGGCCACTGCCGTTGCTATGAAACAACTGACAATCCATTTAATGTGCAGCACTGGTGAGCTAAAAGCTGAAATATTTTTGACTTTTAGCGCTGGAATGTGCTCCGCTTAAGCAGCAACAGGAGAGTCCGCGGCATGAGTGCCGTCCAATAAAGCTGTAGCTCGGTCACAAACTCAGCTTCAGTATATCTGCACAGACTCACTGTCAATGACAGGCTCAGCATGTATTTAGCTGCTCGTGCTCACCTCAAATGACATGATCATGACAGTGTTTCCCTAACATCTAACACAGCATCTTCTTTAACTAACGTTTAATGTTACTCGTCTTGTCTCTGTGTTAATTATCTCACATTTGAGTTTTTCCTGTTTTGCTGTGATTGCTGGTTTTCCCCATGCATCTCTTTTGATCTTTTTTAGTACCTTCGATTTTGTTCAAATATGCCTAATCCTTTAAAAGTCTCCAATTAATCCCCTGCGTATCCGTAGTCAGATCGTCCTCTTCAGAGGGGTTTACTGTGAAGCAAGATTAATGGGTTAGCAATCTATGTTGAGCTTAAACTCAAGAGTTTTCTGTGGGACAGAAGTGGTCATCTTCTTACATGACTAAATCAACTTATGCTGAACAGACAACGTGGTTGAGCATGTTCATCTCTCTTTTACACTGATGTAACTACAGGTATGAAGACCTGTTCAGCCGTCACATTAGAAATAAACAGCAGCACCGAGAGCCCAATCGGCATTAAAATAACTCAAACTCAAATGCTTATTTTATCGCTCTGTGATTTCTGGCAGCATTAATCTGTTGTCTTGTTTGTAACTGTGTTGCTGTATTGTTTTTTTATGTTCTTTATAGATTTTTTTTAACATTGTTTTATTATCATCACCTCATAACATCTGTGACTGAAGTAGGCGGCACTCATAAGGATCATTTTGTGTGAAAGAAGACTCATATGACGCGTGAAACGCCCCCATTCATGTGAGCAGACAGAGAGCCTGAAACAGAAAGCCTGGCTTTATTGAACCTCTTTTGTAGTATATCCCTCTAGTTATTTTCATGATCTTTGTTTAGAATCATGTTTAGGCTCCCTGTTTAGGCTTTAAGTTTTTATCTTTTGTTACTGGCTTAATTAAGAGGTTTGTTTTTTTGTTGTTATATTTTGCCTCAGTGTCCTGCCTTTGGTTCCTATCTAAAACCATATTCTTGACACGTTTAGCTTTGCAAAGCTAAACATTTTTTCTCCATTCTCTGTATTTTGCACCAAAAAGCATGGTGTTGCAAGTCATTAATAATGAAGAAGGTGTCAGAGTGTTAATTTGAGGTCTAAAACTTGCTTATGTGCAAGGACATTACCCATGCCCTGCCATACCACATCAAAGTAAGACAGTCAAGCAGAGGTGTGAGGTCGCTGTGTTTCTTTGACGTCCAATATCGGTTCTTTGTGATTACAGTGACTGAATGTGGAGAAACAGACGAATTGTTGAGACATTATTTTTCTTAAGTGACCTCAAGCTGCAGTGCGCTTGAGACAAAATTAGCCTGTATGTGGCACATAAACTAAAAGTGAGTTTGACACCCCTGGTCTCCACACATGTCCCATATTCTGGTTGACAAATGGACTCTAAAGACCCAGAGGTTTCTGATACTGCTCGTTGTCCTTTGAACGGAAGTCGCTACCATCACTTTAAAGTTTCACAGAACTGCTAAAACTTTTGCAGCCACCAGAATAAAAAAGAAACAAACAAAAAACTGAACTGAGTCAAAGCTGCTAATTTTTTGGTATTCTTTTTCTAGTGTTTCTTCCCACGATCACAAGGCACTCACCACAGTTGCTGAGATACACAGTTTTACATGATAACCTGGCCTAGAAACCTAGTAAGCTCAAGGAGCTAGTAAACCACATCTTTGTCCCTTTAACAAAAACCTATACCTTGATGTTACAAAGTCCATAAGTTGCAGCTTTTTTGTCTTTCTTAGCAAGTCTACAAAAAAAGCTGCAGCTTTTGTTGACCTTGATGCCGAAGTCCATTCTTGTTTCTTCACTGGTACAAAGGTACTTTCAAGCCGTGATTAGCTCAGTCTAGAATAGACCGACAGACAGACAAGACCTGTGAGCTTATTCGACCCCAGCTGAAAATGATACTCTGCCAACTACAAAAAAGAAATTGTTACTAACCAACACACACATAAGTCATAATTACATAAATGCTCACACAAATGCAAAGGAGTCCGACTGATCTGATTAAGGCGGTTCTGTCATCTTCTAAAGGAGAGTCTGCATCTTTCCTCTCTTAGCTGAGGCACTGCTGTGTGCTTGTGCAGCCTTGTACCCGTGCATGCGGTGACAAACAAAACAAAGACACTAGCTGTGTTTTCTAGATAAAAGAGATGAGCTAATAATGGAAGAGATGAGTACCAAGTGTATACTGCCTATAGCTGTAGTTTATGTGAGGCCATACAGGCCTGTCACACACTGTTCAAGAATTTTTCTGGCATGTCTCCATTTACTCACTCACCTTCCCCCTAGCTTCGGGCTCATAAACAAGTCATACGCTAGTCAGCTTAACACCGCTGAGCTGAGACGACCCACGGTGCCGCTTCATGCTCTAAAATGATTCAGTGCAAGGTGACTTCTTCAGCTATTTTTTTGCTCTGATGCACTCCGCAGTGGATCTTTACTCCATTACAGGCATCCATCACACACCCACTCAAAAGATTAGAGTGCACTGACAAACTTTTGTCACTATCAGTTCTTCTTGGAAGTTGAGTCATAAACTGAACATAAAATATAAATTTACAAAACAGAGAATTACATCACACTGTGTTTTACACTGAGTAAGTCACCATTCAGTTTACACACCAGCACATAATGGTATATTGTTAGTCAAGCACCTGAAATAGTACGTAACTATATCTAAACAACACTTTAATTAACGCAGGATTACACATCTCAACTCAACATTTTGTTCCGTGTAACTTCTGCAGTCAAAGAGGATGACAGAGGACAGGGCAGCAGTGTGGGCTTGGACCAGATCACAGCAGGATCGGCCAGCAGAGCTACATTAACCACCCGGGCACAGAGCCCAGCTGAGGGTGAGGGGACCACGGGGCAATGTGAATTAGATACACAGAGGAAGTGATGGATAACTAAAAAAATAAGAGTGGCAGACGAAACACAGGCTGTATTAGGAGAGAGTTACATAGAGGGCAGCAGAGGAAGAGAAGGAATAGAGTGGGGAAAAAGACGGAGGGGGGAAAAGTGAAGAGTGAAAGCAGCGAGTGTAAAGAGATCTACTGGATGTCAGAAAAAGATGGGAAATGGACAAGGATTGAAACTGCACAGGTATTTTACCTTTGGGCCTGATCATTCTGATTAAGGAAGAGTGAGAGCCTATGGTATTAAATATAGACTTTGTCCCAGTATAAAGATTTAAATGTTTTAAATCACATGAAAAGAAAACAGCAACAGAGATAGAGCTGGATAAACTGGTGTAATTTAATTTTAACATACAAGTGATATATGCAGGTATAAAAACTTCTGCCTGCACTGCATTTCCTCCTGTATGAGACTACGGTACAATTCATCAGTGAAATATCGGCATGAACATGTTTCAAAGACCCTTTTCCCATATGCTTCTTCACTTAAAAGAAACATTTTCTGTGTCCGAATCATGTGGGAAAACAACTCCGTAGGTTTTTCTGTGTCCATCAATTTTTGCATGCTTGGCAGCAGATTTCAACAACATTCCCAAGCAAAGCACTTAAAACACGACAGGTCACACAGCCACAAATACCGCACTTTCTATGGTGTTTCGCTGGAGTTACAGTAGAAAAAAAAAAAGTTTTGGCAGGCAGGCAAAAATGTTATCACCCGAGATCTCTGATGCCACGAAATGAAAGAACACATCCGCTGCGGCGCTCGGCTGGAGGGCAGACAGGGCATCAGCAAAAACACTCTGAAAGACTCAATACACAGTGAAATCAAGCTGAGCAAGTGGATTTCTGTAAAGTGCAACATTATATTACAGTCATTTAACTCTTATTAAAAAATACTAACCAAAACAAAAAACAACTTAAGGAAGCCATGGTGTAAATTTTATGAGCGTGAAAGCATCAAATCAAACGGTGACCTGCGTTAGTCGAGAGCTGCTCGATGCTTCGTATCAACTGTGTTTATTTGTTTTTTGTGTATTTGTTTTGAAAGAGAGCAAAAGGCCAGAACAGTCATTTCGGCGCTTCTCAGGAGAAATGCCACGGAGAAGTTCATACACGACAGGCATGCGCTGCTGGTCTCCACGGTTACCAGCGAGCACAACAGTTGTTGGATTTCATTGTGAAATCGACACTAATTGTAGACATTAGTAAATGGCAGTCTTGTGTGTACAATGTTTGAAAGCTCAGTGAGCACAGAAAAAGCACAAAACAAATGAAGAATGCAGACCAACTGCACACTGAGTCACACACATGCTTTTAAATAAATGTGCCGATACACCTAACTGACGCAAGCAAAAGTACTGAAGTGCATTATTACAGCTGGGTTTCTTTTGATTTACAGTATTAGTGCTGCTTTAAGAGATGCTGGTGATTTAACACATGCAATTAACTCATAATGAGTGGAAAATAAAAACCTGGCACGACCTTTAATATTTTATCATCTTTATGAAAGCAAAACAGCTGGATGAGAGTTGTTAGAGTACTCGGTGTAAGTAAGCATGTTATGGATCAGTCACACTGCACGCTGTTGCCTGAGTGGCGACACGTATTGTTCAGGGGAATACTGCAGTGGCTACCTGCATTTTATAGTGGTGCAAAAAAACAACAACAAAAAATGGTTGGCCTCTTTAAAGTAGGTCTTAGTTGCTAAGCATAACATTTTGTGTAGCTGTAACATACGTTTAGGGTCTCTCATAAGTCTCTAAATTAATACGCAGACACTATGGTTTGTTGGTTGAGTAAATACAATAAAAGAGCCGTCATTTGGCTCAAACAGCCAATGTTAACTGGTAGAAAAGTAAAGGTTAGGACAGCCTATTGGCTAGCTAGAGCAGAGGATAGT
This sequence comes from Etia nguti, assembly GCA_015106755.1. NCBI lineage: Eukaryota > Metazoa > Chordata > Actinopteri > Cichliformes > Cichlidae > Etia > Etia nguti. Next base: position 23,215 of record VUQG01010683.1, on the reverse strand, counting down.
TGTGATGCTTATGAGTTTATGCAAGATAAGATACCAAAGATAAGACAAGGTGATTCACCTTTGAAAGAGACAAATCGAATCACAATGGTAAATTAACAGTTTAGAGTTCAGTGATATGGCCTCATGTTACAGTCAGTTTTCTGCTGTAACTCGATTTCATACGTGTCCTGTATACACAAAACTTGGTTTATGGAATCGTGGAGAGGAATTGAGAAAACTAATTTCCCCAGCCTCAGTTTTGTGGTCGTTTAAGCCCGGCATAACAAGGTTTCTAATGAGCTTGTTCCCTAACGAACTCGTACATGAGAAAAACGAACTTCCAATGTGACCTGATGAGAGGCGAGTATCTCAATTTAATGTAACAGTTAAAATAGGTGTGTAATTCTTTCCGAATCAGGTGGTGGGCAGGAGGGAAATCTGATTATGGACCTGCTGTTTTCATAAACAGTTGTTAGGGAGACCAGATTGCCACGCTACATGTGTTTTCTGTAAGTGCGTGTTTACGTTTCCATGAGTGACCTGCCTTTTTAAGTGGATGCACACTGAATCCCTGACAGGAAAATTATGAGAACATGAGTAATGTCACAAGCTAGTCAAAGAAAAATGAGAGTGAGGCAACTTTAAGGACTGCACTCCACCCAAAACAGCTCCAGTGAAGCTGCTAGGTGGCAAACAAAAGAGGACTGCACATGTGTGAAGGTGGGAAACTGCTTAAAGACCAAGTGAGAGCTGCCAACTTTCCATGATTAGAAACATTAAGAGGAGTTATTCCAAGGGCATAAAAATTCATCCATTACATCACGTCTCTGCTGTTTTAAAGGCCAGGATTCCTGAACCCTAACGCAAACCCCTTGACCAAAGCCATGACATCGCTCTGACAAGATGTGCAAACAGGACACATCTGAAGTTTTGTCATCTAAACAGTGCGGCTTGCTTTTAACAGGAACAGGTGGACGTAGTTCACGGAGAGTTCACGGACAGACTTTAGCTCCTCTTCGTATGTCACAAGGGAAACAGCAGATGAGAAACAACCAGATCAATAAGAGAGATGGTGGCGTTCGGACTATCAGCTCTCCGTGCCTTCAGGTACCTTTAACTCGGCTAATAGCTTGGAGCGCAACAGCAGTTGTTCTGCAGTGCCGCAAAAAATAAGTAGAGAAAATGAACTGATAAACAGTTGAATAAGCTGAGGGAGTTTCATTCAACGGGGAGGAAAATGCCGAAAAGACACAGAGAGAGGGCCGAGAGACCTTTGAATAGAACTGAATCCCAGAGAGCGCACAAAAGGAATCCAGCCTGTCAGTAAATTGGTAACGTCAGGAGGCCAAATTGAAGTGTTGATTAGAGGCTGTGCCTACAGCTTCCTGAACAAAGAATGAAGGAGACGAAGATTGTGGAGGATTATCTTGCTCTCATTCATTACTGCTCTCCTTCATTACAAAGCCGGGGAGTGATTGGATCGCCCTGTTAATAACATCGGACCTGTGGGCCTCACTGTGTGTGGGTGAGTGTGTGTGTGTTGGTGGCAGATTTAATAAATGAAAACAATGCTGTTCTGAGTCATCAGAGGCTGAACACTAAAGTATCAAAATCATTTCTCTGGTTTATTTTATCTATTTATTTTTTATTAAAGTGGAAAGAATACACACCCACCCAAATATTATTGTGCATTTACCTATAAGTAAAGGCAACAGTCTAAGGTAATATTCTTCTTCTATGTCACCCAAACAAGGCTCCAGTGTCTGGGAAAAGCGTGGCTCACAGTCATAGTTTTGTCTGTGGCAGCGTTAAACATGGGATTTATGGGTTTGTAAAAGGCAACTGCTGAGCTTTCAAAACTAATTTTGGCTTCTAAGCTTCTCATGCTTGCATAAATTTGTCTGGTGGCTGGTGCTGCGCTGCATAAGAGGCTGCAAAGCAAAACTGGTTCACCTGAAGGCCTTTCACAGATTTAAAAGTAGACTTTTAAAAGTTAATTGGAAGAAAATGAGACGGACAAAGACTCATCTGTTTCTTGGAAGAAGAAAAAAAATCATACAATGCAGTTCTGTCTATCCCCTTTTAAAGCATGCAGTACTTTCCATTAAAGGATGGCATCTTATGTTGGCTCCATGTCTGCATGAGGGCCCGGGTCGCCTTCTCATAAAAATTCCAAAGGCCGTCAAGTAGCTTCACCAAGTCTGAACATGTACAAAATAACAAATCTGTCTCTCGAGGCTTGTTCGTGTGGGCCAGGCGAACCTGCTTTTAGTGACAATGCACACCATGGCTCTCTCCATCGTTGTTTCGGGTATGTCTGGACGAACATGTAAGAACCGTTAACTTAAAAGTGACCCCCTGTGTGAATGACAAAATGCCATCACTTAATAAAGCCGGCAGCGTTCTGTATCCCATGCCGGGGGGAAAAAAAGCCTTATGAAACACACACAAAAGCTCAGGATGGGACAGATGAGGGGAAATGGATCAGCCCTGACAGAGAGGCAGGATAAATGGGGAGATAATCAGGTGTGAAATCACAGTGATTTCTTTCTGCAGTAATTCAGTCTGTCTCTCATCTTCTCTCAGCATGAGAGCCATTTCAGTTTTACACAAAAACCAACGCGACTGATAGCAGGGCTTTTCACACGCATACTGGTGGTACAGTGGGGAAATGTTAACGCGCGGGCTCCCTTGGCCATGTGACTATTCACAGGGAAGCATTCAGCATTGAGGACTTTTTTTTCCCTGGCTGTAGTCTGCTTCATCTTTCTATCTCTGAATGTGTTTGCCACCAGTTAGCTATAGAAAAGCTATAATTGTGCTTTTAAAGTTGCAAAATGCCACCAATGTTCTGGACAAGATGAAAAGTACACGTGTAACACTTCATCCTGTGTTGAATTAAATAATGCTTCTTTGCCCGTTATTGACCTTATCTCCGGCACCAAGTTACACAAAATTAATGTCAAGCAGCTCTTCCATTAGTAAGAGCAGGTGTACACGACTCTGGTCTTAGGGGTGTGTGGATCGATATGAGCCCATTAATGTGATGGAATCAATGAGCGAAAAAAAGAAATAAACAGAAAGAAGAAAATTAAAGCAGCCGAAAAAAGAAAGTGGGAACGGAAAACAGCCAGGAGACACATACTCACTGCAGACACGCAGCACTGTTCTGCAGACACGCAGTCATTCTCGAGTCTGAAACCATCTAAAAAAACAACTCGAGTTAATCTGGTTTTACAAGTAGGCGATTAATTTGCAGTGCAGCTGATCTGCTTAAATAGTCCACTTATTTTGAGAAGTTCAGAAGCTAAACCAGGTCACCGCTGTAACTGAAACACTGATGCCGGACTTGGGATTCTCAATTAAAGTTGTATAATCGACTCGGGCAAAGGCACCACTCGACAGCAGTTGAGCTGTTAGCCCCGGTAAGGTCATTAGCTATTTTAAGTCGACTAGCTTAAGCTTGGAAAAGGTTACCCCAGTTTCTCTCTAAAGCTCTGTGAATGAAGCTGCATAAAAATCTGCCTGTGGTTATAGTTGTGAGATCATAGATTATTGCATTTTTAGGCCCAGTAACAGCTCTTGAGATAAGCTAAGTATGTACACTGATAAATAACTGTATACTGATTATTTCATCGGAATATTTTAAAGATTCACACTGATTAAGATTAAAAATGTCAAATGTCGTTACATGCATTACGTTGTGTTTGAGTATATGTCTAAAACACCGATTCATATTCCAGCACTTGTACTTTTACTAATCAGACCGACGTTTGCCCTGGAGCTCTTCATTAGCACCCGGTTTCAGCGCTGCTCCTTGATTCCCACATCATCTATCAGTTTATGTGACCAGAACCGACACCAGTGGCTCGACATGACTTTCAATTTGCCCCTCGTTCGCTCTGTACACCTCCCGTCTTCTTCATCTCTAATAGCGCTCCTTCCCTTCTTTGCCTTTTATCAGCCTGTCTCTGTCAGTCCTCATTCTAGCTGCCAATCTGTGATTATTCCCACATTTCAATGCTGCCTCCATCGCACTTTCCATGGACTTTTTTTTAGCTATATTTATCTGTTCAATTCTCTCTATTCTGCTCTCTTTTTCTCCTTCCTCGCTCTTGTTGCTTTATTAGTGCCTCTTTTTTTCTTAAAGCTTTGACACTAGAGAGCAAAATAAAATCACCATCCACACTTTTTAGGCGCTGTTTAGTTCATGTTCTCTGTTTGCCTTTTATCTCTCGCATGTCGCTGGTTCCCCCCCCCCCCCCCC
>VUQG01010680.1:8409-24732 GCA_015106755.1 Etia nguti | reverse complement strand
TAAATCAATCAGGCCGCTTGTAGCTATGGCATGCCAGGCTAGTGATTGACCTTGACAGTGTCTCTCCTTCCCTGTCTGACGCTCCAGTGTCCAGTTGCATTTCAAGGTTGATTGAAAACCTGCAGTCTCCAGAACAATCCCAGCATCCCATAGGGCAGGAGTGACTGATGGGAATTGTAGTTTTTTTTTTTTTTGTTTTGTTTTTAAATTCCACCATTCTTCCCACAAAAGACGGGTGGACTGACCTCTGCCAGTTCTTTTGCTGCCTCCAAGTACTTTGCAACACCATGAACCCAAAGACGGGATGAACAAAATAAGCATCATCCACATAGCACATCATGTTGTAAACAAGACAACCTTGAGTATCAATAAATGCGCAGTGTATGCCAGACTGTGTTGTTCAAACTGCCTAAATAGCATGATTAGAAACATAATTAGGCTTAAGATTACAGAAGCTTTATCAGTGATAAAACGGCAACTATAAAAGACATATGCCTCCCAAGTTCCTCCTCCTGCGCTCTTATACACCTCACTTCTCGTAAACTAAAGCTGTTAGAAGAGTGTGCTAATATCAAACCACACACAAACCCCCAACCCCCTCTTTCTGACCCTGTGACCTTCAATGTAAATATACGCAACCATGCACTAACCACAGCGGCAAAAGGAGGGAGGGGAGGTGCAAGGGAAGTCAATATGTGAGAAGAAATGAGAAGGCATATGCGAGGAAAGGTATGCTAAAGCGTGAGAGAGGAAAAAAGCAACAGAACAATATAAGCGAGAGAGAAGAGAAGGCTAAGTGTCAACATGCCCTTGAGCATTGCTCCTCCAGCTAGGTAGCATATTCTACCGAGTATTTAACTGCATAACCAAATTGCCCAAGGCTCTGCATCAATGGAAAGTTTGCATGGGAGCCTATTCTGCTGACTTTGTGCAACACCTTCTTTGGTCTGGGTCTACCCTTGTCAAATAAACACAGTGAATGGGGCTATCCTCTGCACACACACACAAAAAAAAGTTGAATCTCCTCAAAAGCTAATAAATGTCAACACTGTAAGACACGAAAAAGGTCTGGCGATTGATGCAAAGTCAAGACGGCTTATTTTATCTGCAGGGATAAGCACCATTTACCTCCATATTTCAGTTCAGTAAGCTTTAAAGCACTACTTAAATGGAAACTTGTACTAGTACTAAAGAATTTTCTTGCTAGTCCAGTTCACTTCTTACTACTTATGGGGAGCATTATCAGTCACTCAAGATAAAGTCTCTGTAAATGTTGTGCTTGTGTTTGCTTTGAACTCGCTATTGCTAAAAATTCCAAATTATTCTGTTGAATCACGCAATGAACTTGACAAGCTCATTCCTGCTGCGTTGTTCTAATCTGCTGCTGTTGCTATATTAGGGTACATGGTGTTGTTCTCTGCTGTGCTTCTCTCTTCTCCTCTTCCCTGCAGCTCTGTTGTCCTTCATCAGGTCATCGAGACAGAGAATCGCTGGTGTTGGGTTTCCTTCAGCTCTTTTCTATGTGTGCATCTTTGAGGACAAAAGTCTCGACCTCATCGCCTTCGTTCCAACACAGATACTTGCACTTCCTCCTTCAGCAGCTCTACAGCTCTCTTCTCCTAGCGCTTCCCTTCTCCCTTTATCACTCACGAGTACGCTTTTCTTGCATTTTCTGTCTTGTCTTACTTTCACCTGATCTCTTTGAGAAAGTCAACGATGCTCCGCTTCCAGCAGCTGAATCAGCGCTAATGCTGTTCTGCCAGCCGGGCCCTGCATCTCTATCTCATCCTCACCTCCCTCCCCACTCTCGCTTTCTGGCACGTCACATTAAGTGGCCATTCACAGCAGCACTGGCGTCTCGCTCGAACTCTGACATCACACCGCTTTACATGAGCTTTCAATTCCTGTCCAAATAAACCCGATAGGACACCGGCTAGATGGCAGGCAGAAATGCAGCAAACTGGAAACAAGGAGATAGTATCACTTGGCTGATCCGTTTTTGTTTTTTGCTTTTTTTGAAGATAAGTGAAGAGAAAAGAAGAAGCAGCAATGTGCTTCTTTCTGCACAGTGACAATATGTGAGATAACAGAGTTGGAATTAATTAACTGGTCTCTGGTTAAAGTGAAATGATCTGCTTTTAATTGCCCTCTTAATGACCTGACAATCGGCGTAAACTGAGCCCAATTCTGAGGAGCATATTTGAAAGTGAACAAGTCGAGGCAGTGTGGGAGGACCTGAAGCCCTACTCGAGGCTGCCGAGCGAACTTTTCACTGAGGTGTTTCAGTATCGCTACCACCGTCATGGATGATGAAGAAGCAGGCAGCTCATCTCAGATCTCTCTGTCTCGTCACGTGTAAGCAAATGTAAAGATAAGATAAAATGAATCATATACTGAACCTTTATATACTTATAGTGAATCTTCAAAGGTGGTTGACCATTTTTAAAGTAATATTAAATATGTATATAAAGAGTTCTGGCTACTTCACCATTTTTTCAGAGTAGTGTACGACTGCATGACAGCTACTACAGCAGCTGAGTTAATTTTAAAGCGTGACTTCTTGTTTTACAACTCTCCTTTCAATTCCCAAGGTTATCATATCATTGCACATATAAAGACAATTGAGCTGACAGAAGAAATAGATTACTTTCGGTTTCTGTGCGTATTATGACCTCAGAGTAACCTTCTGTATTGTACTCCTCACAGTCTCAAACGTCAGCCTGGACAAAGAGCACATACATACCCACATGGACTAGTTACCACCACGGAGAAAGGTGCTATTTTTTTCCTAAGATATAATATCAACTTTCGGATAGTCACTGGTCCACTGAGAGGTCTTAGGCAAGAAGTTAAATTTCCACATGCTGCTTTGTCACAAAACTGTCAGTGATGCAGAGTGGGCACTTCTGGAGGAAGGTCACCAAAGGTTTGAAATCTGCTAGATTTAAATTAGATCTCTAAGCAGAAAAACCAGTGTAGTGCTCACATAAACCAAGCTATATCATTTGGACATTTGAGAATCTAACCAATGTTTAATGATGACTGTTTAATAAGACAGATTTATCCTGATTTACTGCACTCAGGCTGTTGGAACAAATACAGCCTAAGTAACAAACGTCACACTAACAAACACTGATGTTAAATCCTGGTCATAAATCCAGTGAGTGTATGCACAAATTCTCAAATATTAAAGCACTAGCCTTGCTGAACCCGATCACAAATACCAGTCAGAAATAAACTGGCAAGGATACAGCATACAGGGTAAATGATCTACTCAGGAAAAAACAAAAAACAAGAAGTTCGCAGCCAGGAATTACAGATTAACTACTCAAATGCACGCAGTGGTTTCACAGATGGTGGTACAATTAAAAATGAACAGACAGGATTTTAATGACACACATGCTCACTTTGACCTACAGCGTAACATCCTTTTGGCATGGCTGGACCGATCTAGCCGACCCAACGGCCCTGCAAACTTTGCCCTTGGTTCTGCTTCAAGCCAACTCCAGGAAGTGCTAGTCACTGATCTCCCAAGGTCATTCAACAGAGGAGAGAAGCCAGAGAGGGGGGAGGGAGAGAGAGAGATGAAAGAGAGAAGGGGAGGGAGAGGGGGAGGATAGAAAAGAGCAGGTTTTCCAACTTTCACTGCAGCACTTAAGTGACCCCAGCGGTTCAGGCTGTGTACTTTCTAAGAAGCCTAATGAAAACACCACATAATGTACATACTAGCTGTGCTCTGCATCCCGCTTTTAATTTCACTTCTTCTTGGGCCTCTCCTTCCCTCTGCATGTTTCCCTCTCGGTGCAGTTGGAGAGACTGCAGGAGTCAATCTCACATTCCTGTGACCTTCATCCAATGCTAGGCCCAGTCTCTGGCGTCAAAGTAGGCAGGGCTAAAGGCACCTGCATATTACAAGCTGGGATACGGCCGACTCCCCCTGGGTGCCGACACACACTGTCTTTAGTGAAAGTGTACACATGTAAGAGCAGAGTGGGGGCGGGAACAAAAAGAGTAAACCTACAGTTGCTGTGGTCACCTTAGTGATGAGCGGAAAGGCCCAGCTATGTGCAAGAGGTTTGCGTGTTACGTTTACTTTTTCCTCCCCTGGTGTGCCTACGGTTCGGCGTAGGGTACAAATGATATTCAACTCTCATGCAGACAGCAGCCAACCCTGGGATTTGGCAGCAAGGGCTTCAACTTAAGAGTTATTTTTAGTCTCCCTCTCTCAATCTCCCTCGCTCGCTCGCTCTATTTCCCCAACGGGACTTTGTTTTGTCAAAGGCACCAATGGAAACTTTCAATTAGGGAGAAAAGGAGGAGAGAGGAACGGAGTCAGAGGCAAAGTGAGAGAAGAGGCACCCTACACAGATTCCATCAGAAGAGATCAGATCAAACTATTAGCCTCCTCTGCCCCTGAAGCTGACAGGCTGACAGTCTGTCCCATCTGGGTGTCTGGCACTGTCATGGTGAGGGGCCTGGGGGGTCCTGAGGTCACTGCAACCAGCTGTACCTCCACCCCTGGGGACTACTGACGCCAACAGTGACAACAACTCTGAGAAATATCCTCTCCACATATACAGCAAATCTTCTTTTAACATGGATGTCTTCTTTGCTGCTGAACTCTGCGCCACCATCTGCTGCGAAAATGTTAATTGGGACATTAGGAGAAAAAGTGGGGTCTCGGCCAGCGACCCCAAGACTCTGTGGCCACAGGGCCCAAGGACGCCATCGAAACAGCAGAGTGCATCTAAGCACAAAGTCAGTATCTGGCTGCCGTGCACTTCTGTGCAGTCGATAACGGGGCACTGAGTGTGTGCTGGCGCGTGTTTGTGTGTGCACACTGGTCCAAAGTCAAAACAAGTAACATCCAAATACAGTGTAATAATGCAAAGTGAAATTCGACGATGAAAGCAAAACAGCTATATTATTTTATGAACACCATTCTGTAAAACCATATAGCACTGAAATGACAAATCAAGGACGTAGATGACAGCCATGCATGTAAATACACAAATTGCACAACACCAATCTCCCAAGGTGAGAACTACAGGACAGGTGAGGGGAGGGGGAGGGGAGGGGGAGGGGTGAGGATGGCTGTAAAGGACAGACATCTCATCATTGCAGAGTGATGGAGAAACATCCAAAAGTGGACAATTTAAAAAAAAAAAACAAAGACAACTTAAGGTCTTCTCGCTGTGTATGTGTTCAGCTGTCAGACTTACCCCTGTGCCCTTCATGGTGAACGGCCTGGAGCACAGCAGAATAGAGAGAAACAGATAGCCCTGTCCAAGTCTCCTTGAAAGCAGCAGCAGAGGCAGCACAGAGGGTGACAGAAAAACTCTCGTGCTCCTTCACTTCCTTCAGTCCCCCTGATCGTATCAACAGAAAAAAGGCACTCTGGCTGGCTTTAAAAAAGCTTTAAGCCCGGACACAGAGCGAAGAGCGAGCCCCCCCTTCTTCCACCCCTCCCTCTTTTCTCTCTCTCCCCTACTCTGCCTTTACACATTGCCCCGTCTCCTTCAACAGCCTCCCAATGTCCTCTTCCAACCTAGACATACAACCCCGTCTGTGCTGTTTCTCTTCAGCCCAAGTCCCCTCAACTCGCTGACCTTCTCTCTCTTTCTCTTCCTTTTCTGCTCCCTAACCCTCCTCCTCCTCTCTAGCCGGTGACCCATGTGTTTGTCTTTGAGGTGACCCCTGGCAGGGTGCAGAGAAGAAGGTGAGAAGGAATAGAAAGACCAGCACAGCGGCAGGCAACAGCGCAACAGCAGGCAAACAGTACAGCGGCACTCCCGACTCACAGACAAAAATCTCTAGCCTCCTTCCCCTTTAACATTCAAGAGTAATCAATCTAGCATGCTACATGATACTCAAACCCCGCCTCGCAGCCAGCTCCCACCTCACTCCGATACTCGAAACCAATGAGACGACTGTGTCCTCATACACTATTGGACGCCACGCACACCAATCAGCTCTGACAAATCCCCTGCTCCTCCTCTTTCCTCTGCCCAACCCCCTTTTACCGACAGCCAACTTCCTGCTCTAAGTTACCTTGAGCTGCAGGATAGGGGTCAGGGAAAAGAAAAGAGGAAGAGAGAGTAGACATGAGAATAGGTGAAAAAGAGCAGATAAAGTTGTGGAAAGCTCTGCAGGGAGTGCGTGAGGGTGTGCTGGTTGTGGCTTGCCTTGCCATTGTCTGTCCTCAAGCGGTCTCTACTTCTCCTGCTGCTAGACGGATGAGAAAGCTTCCACGGGCTGCTCTCTGACAACTGGTCTCTGCTTATTTACAATGTCAAACTAAATGTCTCCCTAAGCCCCGCCTGCGCTCTGCTTGTACAGGCTGACGGCAATGTGATGCAGGCAGCTATGCGGGCCCCTTATTGGCTGAACCAAGTGCCAGAATTGATGCCGCATGTTGCATCCACATGATTTAAAGTACAAAAGCATACTAAGCAGACTCCCTGTCTCATACCTGTGCACGGTCTTCCATGCACACCCACACACATGCACATTTTGTCCTTGCATTCTCAGTTATCCTTGCTCACAGTCACAGGTACACACCGAAAACATCTAGCCTCCAGCCAGCCTACCTCTAACAATGAGATTCACATCACTCTTAATATTATTCTAAAAGAGGAACAAATATGTCTACATACATGGTCATGCATTATTTATTCAGAATATGAATTAGCTAGATAAACTCCATTCAACAAATTTTTTGACTCGTGTGAACATTTAGTGAGGCAACTTAATGGAACCACTATAAATCCCATGACACCCTACAGAGTGTCGATCAAATATACACAATAAACTATTCAGTGCAAAATAAATCAATGGCAAGCCTTTGTACAAAATGGAACAATCAGCTGACTAGATAGCAGTTGTGGAAGAAGGCGGAGAGAAAGAAAAAAAGAAAAAAAGACAGAGTTCATTTGACTCTGGTCCTATTTGTGGATAAACAAGACTTAAGAGATATGGGTGAAAACCCGTAAACAAAGACAATGTTGTCTTGACCCCAAAAACTGTGCTCACAGCAACTTCCACAATGGAAACGTCATAAAAAAAAACCACGTCAGCAATGTCACACAATGTCCTTCTTGTTAAGTCTCCATTGCTTAAATGTGCATACTTTCGACACAAAAACCTTTAGTGTGCAACTCAAGAGAGTGACTTTAGTGCTCATGTGCACAACTCATGATGTTTAACGCACCACCTACGACGTGAATGCTTCCACTTCTAATGGGCAAACCCGTTAAAAGCTTGGTCGCATCTCAGCAGTTTACCGTCCAAGTGGCGGTGCAGCCCGAAATAAAAAATACAGACCGTAGAGAAAAACACATCCAGCTAAACAAGAGTCAGGGAAAGATAATAAACTGCCCTATCAATGAAAAACCGGGGTGGGGGGTGGAGTGGGGACCGGAAGGATGGAGAAGGACAGAGAGGAGAGTTGCTACCGGATGGGAGGGGTAGAACAAGTGGAGGGAGGGCGAGAGCACAAGATAGACTCAAGAGAAAGAAAGCTAAATGTTCCCTTTACTATTTTTGTGAGGAGCATGGGGACTACAGCAGGTACTACAGACATCCAGTTAATGATTAGAGCGGGGCTGCACAAAGACTAATCTCTCCACCGCTGTTGCCATGCTCGAACAGCTCTCTCTGTAGCTGCATTCTGTCTACCCAAAATGCCTCAGTAATGACACCTGGCAAGGTCACCACAGAAATGAGACCTTCCCATGACCTGTACTGCCCATAGCAGGAACATGTTTGCTTTCTCTGACGCTGTTTAGAGATAAACATGCACCAACCAGACGTTGGGTTTCATAAACACAGCAGCTACCCTGAGGGTAGCCAGGCCACGCCATGCATTCACCTGCAAACATGGAAAAACACATGAGCACCTGCAAAACGACATGGTAAGCTGGGTGACTTGCACACAGCTTACTTAAGCTGTCTAAGGTGCTTAAATATGATCTAAACTGCTCAATTAAACCTACACACAAACGATGACGTAAAGCATACCTCCTCTAGAGAGATAAAGTATACTAAGCTGCACACCGTTTTTGTCCCGCTGATAAGAGCTGATTAAGCTCTCCTATTCTCTATTAAGTTCTTATATTCGTGGGAACACAACAGAGAGACTGTATTGTTTTCTGCACACAGGCCGTAGTGAGAATGGGGTGAATGTCTGTTAGGTTTAAAGCATAACTAAACTAAATATTAACTTGGTCCACCTTCATGTTGTGTGACTTTGTTTGGTTAGTATGGCTGAAAATACAGCTTATGTATTAATTAAACGTTGTGTCGAAGATTTTTTTTCAAGTACTAAATAGTGGGAACAAAGGCATGATATAATCATCACAGGGAATTCACACGAGGAGTAGAGCAGCTTTGCTCTTTAACACCCCAGCATTTAGCACGGTGTTTGACTTTAAATAGTCGCTACATTATAAGGTGCTTGGGTTCAACACAGCAGCTAGCAGGAGCCACTGAATTCAATGCTATATTGAACGCTAGCATACGGAAGCCGGTATACACAAAGGATGCTAAATAAACTACAAAATACTGAGATGCACTGTAGTGCTGTCGTACCCACTGAGAAATACTTAACGGAGCAGGCGTATGAAGACACATATGGTGTACCAGCTAATAGGATGGTCACTTTATGCTAACGTTAGTGGAGTTAATGTTAGCTTGCTGGGGATGCAGACTGATGTGCGCTGTACAGCTCAGCGTGTGTAATTTTAATTACCAGCTAACAGCGAGCCCTGCCAACATATGAAAGTTTGCAAAGATTTGCAATGCTAGGAAGAAACAGTCTAACCAATAAAGACAACGTTTGGATCTGTCCTTCAGACCAATCAAACCTCGGACTACATTCCACCAATCAAGGTTTTTAGGGCTAAGTTCGTTCTGCAACTGGCACCATTCGGGCTCAGGCGCAAATAGCCAATGTGTCTGACAATCGCTCAGATATGAGCCAAAATGGTGGACACAAAACATCAGTTTCCCGAGCGTCCGTGATCCTTTCAGCGGGCCACCAATAAGCGCCTCAGAGAGCGGGGAGGGAAATGGCGCCTATGTTCATCTTCCAAAACAATCGTCTATTGGTCAAGAACAGCAAATGAAAAGAAGCGAAGTAATTACCGCTACCTCCAGCCAACACGGACAACTTTCATGTAAACACTCCACAGATCAATGAATTTTAATTTCTTACTCACTTTCTTTAACGGGTTCGAAGTGAAGTCCAGCTCAGCGTATTATTTATTTTATTTAGCCTGCAAGGGGAAACAAGATGGCTGCTATTCGAACCGGAAAGAGTCCAACGCGATGACGTAGAGGCTACGTTCCCTGAGAAACGGCGTCAGAATTTTTTTTTTTTAATTATTATTATTTTATTCACTAAACAGTTAATTGCTCAGGTAGTCTATATATCTCCAAGTCATCATTTATAGTAAAATTAGCAAAGTGACTTGGCAAAAACAACAAATACATTTTATATCTACATACATATATATCCAGAATATATGCATTATATATGAACTGCTTAAGTTCAAAATGAGAATCGGAATGGGGAAAAGGTGATTTCAGTGACTCTGAATGCGGCATGGCTGCTGGTCTGAGTGTTTCAGAAACTGCTGATCGACTGACATTTTCACAGTCAACCTAAATAAATATGAAGTGAGCTCTCTGAGAGAAAATGCATTGCTGATGTCAGTGGTCAGAGGAGAACAGACCATTTCAAGCTTAGAGGAAGGCATCAGTCACTCACATAACCACTCATTAAACAAAATATGCAGAAGCATATTTCTTAATGCATAATACGTCCAACCTTGAAGTAGATGAGCTTTAGCTGCAGAAGATCACATTTGGTGCCACTCCTGTCAGCTAAGAACAGGAAACTGAGGCTACAATTTGCCCAGGCTAAGCAAAATTGGGCAATGGAAGATTGTAGACTAGTCAGTGTTTTACTCAGAGTCTCACTTTCTGCTGCAACATTCAGATGGTAGGTTCAGAATCTGGCATAAATATGAAAGCCCTTCCCTTTATGACCAGTGTTCCCATCTTCTAGTGGCTGCATCCAACAAGATAAAGCACCACGAAGCTCAAATCATCGCAAACTAATTCAGTTGATTCAAAACGAATTCACTGTAAATATGAAATATGACGATGGCAATAAGAGGATTACTTTTCTGGCTGCTGGTCAATAAGAAACTTAAAGAAATGAAAAGATTACAACTGCAGTAGACAAGTGTTTTAATTCTTACACCAGACTTCAACATTTGATCAACCAAGTTCTTTGCAAATATCCAGCACAAACAACAAAAAAAAGGAAAGAAAGAAAAATGAAGGGGAAAGAAATTAAAATCAAATCACATTTTAAAATCTAAGCTTTACCTTAAAACACTGCGTTACACTACACAATTATTAAGGAGATTACAGTGATGACATTTATTTCCTTGCCACAAGTTCCAGGAGGGCGGAGGTGATTTTGTCCAGGTTGTTAGAGTACCGGGGTCCTCTGGGCATCCTGGATTCTTGTTCCATGTGGAGAGGAGGTGCAGAAGAGTGAGAGTCAAAAAACTCTCCAACAGGAGGCTGGTAGTCACGAGAGGGCATGGATTCTTGAAACCTTTCAGGATAAAATGGCGGCTCATCTAAGCGGTTTGTATGAGGAGCTCCAGATTCCTCTGGGGGAAGAAAAAAAAAAAGAGGAATGAAATTGAATTGCATGAAAGAAAGTGGAATCAGGCACACTTCCTCTGGCACGGGGAAGCTGAATATACAACTTATTGTTTATTATCTTATTTAACGATCCAATCAAATTCATTTATCACATAAAATCAAAAGGTAAACTTGGACACCTCTGCACACTATGCCTCATTACACATAAATTCAACAAAACTATCCTAAAAGGATAACACAACAAAACTCAAAATACATTCAAAGAAGAAAATCCCGTCAAATTTCATCAAAACCTCAAAGTTCATAAGGTTATTTTATTAATACCTCAATAAATTGGCATTCGATCCATACAACAACACGTACAGCACAATTCCAGACAAAAAGCGTGATTATACCCCTCCCTCTCCTGTTTATCAGACCTGAACCATGCCTGTTGTTAATGTGATGAACTATACACCTGTGGTTATTCTGCTACAGACACATGTTCATGTGGAACTGACTTGAAAGCACAGACCTGGGAACATCACAGTCTGTGGCTGTTCCTCCTGCAACTGTGCAGATAAATTTGTTTTTAACTGATGAGATATAGAAAGGATTTCGAAATGAAAAAAAGCAGCCAAATGATGATTTAAGCCACAGAAGAAGATCTTTCAGCAGGACAATAATTCACAGCCTACCAGCTGCCTGCTGAAAGAATATTTTCTAATAGAGGGGCCCTCCCAGAGCTCTGACCCAAATCCCACAGATCACCCGAGGGATACCATGGAGAAAATTACGTCAGCTGGTCGAAGCTCTGGTGTGGATGAACTGAAAGCCTTGCTGACTGGAACATTAGGGAAACCTTTGCAGGTATTATAGAAACTGATCTACCCTACCTTTCTGGTAGAAGCAGCTCTACTAATGGATGAATGGGTCTTAAAAGAAGCAACTATTGGGTGTCCATCTACTGTCTGCCTTTATTTTGAGCTGTACATTGATTTAAAACCTACCATACTTATTTTTGCCTAATATTTTTCAAGGAAATTATGCTTGCGTTATTTTTATTGATATGTCCAACTTTTATATAAGACTACTGAACCCTAATGGGTTTAAATAAACTGCACTGTGATGTATTATACCTTCAAAGCGGCCTCTTTTTGAGTATCTGGGATCTTCGTGTACAGGGGGGCAATATTCATTGTGCCGCTCCTCCGGAAGATGCTCACGCTGCCTCCAGTCTCTGAAGTCGAGGTCTTCTGGCTGTCTGTAGTGCGAATCATCTCTCATGGTTCTCTCGAACGGTGGCTGTCGAGGGTCCAGCTCCATGTTGCTGTAGTTTCGACCGTGGCTGTTCTGCTACCATGAGAAAACCACATGTTTTGTTAATATAAGCAAAGTCTTTGTGTTCTTCTACTAATACTATATTAAAAAGACTGGCCGTGTGCAGGATGACACATACCACAGCTTTCTCCAGCTTTTTCGTTTTGAATTCTTTAAGCAGGTTGCAAAGTTTACTTTTCAAGAAGTCAGCCTCTTCTGCATTCTCAATTTCAATGTTGCTCTAAGAAAATGTGAAAGGGGAGAAACAAAAAAAACCAAAACACTGAGAACCCTTAGGGTGAATAGCTGCATAACAAAAACATGACGCACAAACATGTGCAAGTCGCCAATAACGATTAATTATCTTACCAGCATATCAAAGACACCCTCCGACTCAGAGCCTCCTCTTTGGTTCATTTCAGGATGATGTGGACCCTAAACAAGCAAAAGGTCTTGCGTCAATAAAGATTTGTTTTACTGGATATAACTCTACTGTGATGTCAAAATAAACTACCTGTGGTTCTCTGTAGAGGTCTGAAAATTGTCCTCCACTCATTGGTGCACTACCTGGCCTTGGGTCACCTCCAAACTTTGGATTTGGAGATCCATAATTATCCCCATACCTTAAAGCAGCAATCAAAGGTTAAAAAAAACAAAAGCAGCCCACAACACTTTCAAAAAAACAAAAAAACCACAACTACAATTTTTACACTTACATCTCCCTTGTCCCTTCCACTTCCTCTGGAGTAGCATCAGAGAAGCGGCTCTTTCTTTTTCTTTTACCATGAACATCATCTTCAGCGCTTCCTTTCAGGAACCGCCTGAATGGCTCTGGGATGTCAGAAATGGTCCTGCCAACATCCATTTGTCTCTGTGAGGCTGGGCCTCCTGCTCTCCTATCAACTGCCTCATCTTGATGTGCCTCTCTCATCTCATGACGATAATCTTGAATTATATTGAACAAATTGTCACGTGATCGGTCCCCCTCCATAGATGCAGAGAAGTTCCTCCTCCTGGCTTCTGGTTCACTTGATCCCTGTCTACCTGCTTTGTTCATACCGTCATGCCTATCAGCTTCCCTCTCTAGGGACCATCGCAGTTTATCGACTTCAGGGTACATGGCCTGGGAGGGTGAATACTCAGAATGACCCTTCCCACCCCTGACATTCTCAGAGTGAAAATCCTGAACAGACTCTCTCTCTGGATAGGCTCTTCTATAAGGAGGCGCCCCCTCAGGGTAATAGTCAGACTGAGCAAGGCCACGAGGCAACTCCTCCCTAAAATCATACTTGGGAGCATCACCTCGCTCAAGTGCCAAACTTCTTTGTGAATCTCCACCATATCCCTCTTCATACTGACGACGATAATCCGAGTCCATGTAGCCTTCTCTGTACGCATGGCCTTCCCTGAAATCCGATCTTCGTGGTTCATCTCTGGTACGCTCATTGCTAAGCCTGTTCTCCCGCTGGCTGCGCCTGTCTACGTTCACGTTAGGTTCATTCGGAGGAAACGCAGATGCATTTGGGTAATTTGAAGCATGCTTCCTTCGGTGATAGTCCTTGAGTTCAGGTAAGAGTGGTGGCAAATCTTGTGGGTTCGTCTGCTCCCTGTTTTGCCTCTGCCTTTGGGAAGCTAATAATCAAGTCATAATTAGAGAAAAATACAACCAAACGTTTTCCCAATGTGTCTGTAACCTTTCCTTGTCTTCTAAAATTACTTTTAAACCATGTTTAATATCAATCAAGGTACCTCTTGAGCTGTTTGATCTACTCTCGTTCCCCTTTTTGGCCAATGACTGAAAAAAACAAAACAAAAACAAGAATAATAAACATTTACTGTATGTAACAAAATGTATAGAATTTTAGAAAAACGTAATATATGGTGTGTAATCTGGGTAATTCATCTGGCATACCTTTGGAGTTCCTCTCCCATCCTGTCTCTCTATTATTTCTGCTTTGGCGCGCATAATCTTCCCTCCGAGGGTTTGTACAGAGGGTCTATCCCAGGTCACCAAGTCAGGCCGTTTCAATTCCTACATAAACAGGAAGAGAATGTGTTCTCTCTCTACTTTAACATCTTATTATAAAGGAAAACAGAATAACAAAGAATTTTTCAAGTAATGCTCTGAATGCTTTACCACATATTTCTGCCTGTGTTTGCGTCCAATCACATGACAGACCATTTCTGCAAGGACAGCTGACTGATTACAGAGCTTACATAAGTATTTGGGGCCTATTTGTCGATCACTAGGAGGCCCCTCTTCCAAAAAGTTCAAACCTGGAAAATAAGAAAAAAATAAATGTTAAAAACAATCAAATAATCTGGTATTTAAAAAAAACATCTGCTTAAAACTTTCTGCAAAGTTATTCACCAATGATAGGCTCATCCAGATTCAGGTAATCCAGGTACTCTACAATATCCTTAAACTCAGGTACAATGTGTCTTCTGACAGACCGTCCTGGGAAGCCACATGCTGATAGTTAGCAAAAAGAAAACAAAAACTACACGATGTTTTTAAAGCTCATTATCACAGTACAGCACAAAGACAAGAGCAATACTAACTGGTGGTGACTAACTGCTTCAATTTAAACTCCTTATTAGAGGGTGAGTCTATATTAAGGGTTAACAGGAGTAAGGGAAGACTGTAAGCGATTATAAGCCAAGGCCCGGTGTACTGTAGCTGCAGCTGAATGGTATAAAATCTTCAGTTTAGATCTTACCAAGTAGCTTAGATTTCTGATATACTATCATCTAATGAGCTGCAGTAGGTCATCTTCAGACATTTTATTTTTTTTCCATGTTGCTCTTTGAATGTCACCAGATAAGGAAAAAAAAAAAAAAAATATGATCCCATGTTTTTCAAAAACATGGAGCTTGTGAGGCATAATGGAATTTATGGCAAGAAACATCTAAACTCCACCACCTAAGAATTTTTTTTTTTTTAAACATCCCAATATTACTGTATTTAAAAAAATCCCAATAATGGTGTAAATGTTTAATTTATTTGTGCGAAGGGCATAAATTAAAAAAAAGTTATCGAAGTGCATACTTGTACAACATGTTCCTTTACAAAAGGCAGTTACACCAAACGTCAGTCCACCAAACCCTGGACAGATCTGCAGAGATGGTTACTAATGCCTTTCGTCATCTGAGTCTGGAGTATTAGTGCACCCACAGATGTCCCTGCCACTAGAATAACTGAATACGTATAGTTGCTAAATTTAGTTAGAGTGGATTTTGAGGGAGTCATACAGGCACAGGCTGGCCAGTGCTGTCTAATTTTGTGCAAATAGCTTGTTTGACTGACATTTTTAGAAGTTGTGAAGATTTCCAACAAGCTGCAGCTGTTGCTTGAAGAGCAACACTGGAAAAGCTGCATTTTAGTAGCTGTGTGTGGTTTAAGAGCAGTACAGTATTTTTGCTGATCTTGATACAACAATGCTACACATTCATTTCAGCAGCTGATCATGTAACACCATAATTAAATCACAAAGGGTTAATGTAAAGGGTTAATGTAGCCAAATTTGACCGAAAGCGCAAAGATCCAGAAAGGAAAAGAAAAACTTAAATGAGCGGAGAACCCCAACAAATGCAGATGCTTCCTCAAGTGCACTTCATGGTAAATAGCATCCAGTCACGCTCGGCGGCACGTATACAAACGCAGGCCCACTTGGTTCTGTTTTTGAATCACAATGGCAAGTGCAAAACATCAAAGTGGCTTTGAAACACGGTTCATTCTTGGGGCAAGGGTGGCAGGAGCTTTAATCGCTTGAGGCACCAACACACTGTGCGGCAATGATCTAATAAGCACGGGTAGGACATCAAGTTTGATGCATGTAGACTGTACGATAATACCTACTGACTCACGGGCAACAACGTACAGCTGCAAATTCTTCATCATTTGTTTCCATGCTACGTCCACCTTGTCACGGGTCCTGTTAACAGATGTAGACACATCGCAGCGGCCACAGCTCAGATACATTTTCCTCTCTGTTGGAAACAGGTGGTAGGGAATGTAACACTTCCATTTATTCAGTTTTTTTCCACATATGCTGATGTCCTCCTTGCATTCCCACTGGCCGGGTAGTAGACACAGGTCATGGCTCAAGTTTCACTGTGAGCTGTCCTAAACTTCTGACCCTGTCAGAAATTTTCCCCAGCCTCTGTTTTGGTAGAAAACCTGTTAGAACAGCCAGCTTTGATCCTCTCTCGCTGTAAGATATTTGATCACCACTTTGGAGACTCGATCAAAGATGGCACCACTGCCATCCATACCCAGCTCGCCTAATATGGGATTTTTGGGGCAGATGCTGATACTTATTTTCCATCCTTCCATTCATT
>VUQG01010677.1:72226-100286 GCA_015106755.1 Etia nguti | reverse complement strand
GAGGCCACCACAGAGTCATAGAAGGTCTTCAGGAGTGGGCCCTTCACTCCAAAAGACCTGAGTCTCTGCAGCAGGTACAGCCTGCTCTGCCCTCTTCTGTAGAGGGCATCTAAATTGTGAGTCTAGTCCAGTTTATTGTTCAGATGAACACCAAGGTACCTGTAGCTGTCCACAGCCTCGATGTCCATGCCTTGAATGTTCAGTGGTTGCAGTGGAGGATGTTTGTGCCCTCGGAAGTCTACCACCAGCTCCTTGGTTTTACTAGTGTTGATCTGGAGGTAGTTCTGCTGGCACCAGTCCACAAAACCATGTGTAAGTTCTCTGTACTCCCTGTCGTCCCCATCAGTGATGAGGCCGACTATTGCAGAGTCATCAGAGAACTTCTTAATTAAGTCTTTATGATACAAGCAAAACAAGATTATTTCTGTGTCTTAAGACTGCAGGCTTTTTAACAACAGGCAGGTCCGACTGATTCTGTTTTAGCGAAGCACGAAGTCTCAGTCAATCTTAGAACTTTTGAACAAAGTTGGACTAAACAAACTGAGAAACTGTTAAAGAGTGGACTGTCCCTGTCTATAAATACACTGTGGGCACTGGGTGTTCCCCAACCCCGTTAGCTTGTTATTAGCTGGTTCTTGTGTCATTTTTTTTGACACTGACTGGAACTGTGGCTGCCAGCAACTGCTAGACCACAAATATAAAGCCTTTGATCCACTGACTTTTCCTGTAGTATCAGCAGAGTCCCAAGAGTTTGTCATCACAAAACCATGAATTTCAGCATAGAATTTGTGAAGAATTGAGCATTTCATTTTAGAAAAGAAATTCTACCTTTGATTTGCCAGCCCAGCTAATGCTAATTTATTGAGGGTGGTGTTATGACAGGGTTATCACATTGGTGAGAGAGGTTTGCACTCCCAGTGCTCGTGGAGTACTTTTAAAACTCACAATGGGACTCGAACCATGGTCTCCAGGTTGAAAAACCTGTGGCATAATCAAGTACCACACCTCTAACCTCTAACATGGAATATATGTAGTTCTCTAAAGCAGCACTGTTACCTCTTGGTGGCCATTATTACCATAACTGGGGCTCAAGGTGACGGATACCTAACATCTGACAAAATATCAGATGTTTTAGACTGAGATAAGAATCTGTTTAATGATTGTTTAATGATCCTCTGCCTTGTCCAGCAATTCCAACAGTCTTACCAAAGTCATTAAAAATGAATTTGGGAAATCTTGAATATTTTACCAAACCAAATAACTATCTATCCAATAATTCTCAAGCGATATAAGTGAAAAACAAACATTCTGAATATATGGTAGGTCCTTCTGGGTTCACCTTATCCAGTAGTTGTAAAGGATTTAAGTCTGGACTGACCATGTTCATAGAACTTAAACCAGCACTGGCAACCTGGACACTTGAAATGTGCTTGCAAGCTCTAAAGGGGAAAAATAATAATTGCCATGATTTAAACAACAAG
Organism: Etia nguti; assembly: GCA_015106755.1. Taxonomy (NCBI): domain Eukaryota; kingdom Metazoa; phylum Chordata; class Actinopteri; order Cichliformes; family Cichlidae; genus Etia; species Etia nguti. The sequence goes on along the minus strand of VUQG01010677.1, from coordinate 98,805 downwards.
CCACTTTATGAAAGCTTTCTCACCTAAGATCACATAGTACTAAATATGAGGGCTTGGTAAACACTGCTTTGTTGGTGTATGCATCTTTGTCATAAAAACGTAACAGTAAAGGACATCCCTGCTGATATAATAGCTCTAATTATGATTACGGATGTGATATTTCCACTGGAAATGAACATCTTCTGTTTCATTAGAATGCACTACTCCATAAATCCCTGGACATTTTCCTTTCACAAGTATTAGGATGCTGATATTTTTTGTTTCAGTCCTTGTTATAACAGATTTTAAAACGGAGGCTAATTAGACCCACAATAAAGGAAGCTGCTGCACTTTTCCCCCTGCATTTTATTCATCATTTCATATGAAGTCTAACACTTTCTGGATGTGCTAACAGCAAAAAACCATTACCTTACACTCATTAGAACAACACTTACTTTCCACTACCCTGTAATGCATAACTCCTAACAATGAAAGAGAATGTAAGTTTGAGCAAACTGGCTCTAGATGCCATATTTTACCCTATCCTTCATTCCTTCTGAAGCATTCACAAATGCTTTTATTTGAATATATTTGAGGAAAAATGAAAGCAAAAAAACATTATTTATGCTTATTTCTTTTGACAAGACAGTTGCTTTATTCAATTTTTATTTAATGTAATCTATTTTAGGTTGTTATACAAACATGTTGATGCCCAAATTAGGTGACGCAATGTGCTATTTTCCCATCAAGACCTCAGCTTAGTCTTGAATTCCCTCAGGTTATATGGCATAGTATCAACTCAAACTAGAACATGTAACAGCAGATAAAGGCCTTAGGAGATATCACACTTTGAAGGGTAGAAAGAGTTGAGGACTTTTGCAGCTTTGGGAAAGAATAGAAAACACTGACCCAACTATAGAGGCACCTAATCCTACAGGAACAAACAAGTGTCACCTTCAAGTGCAACAAAGTGACAAGAACTTGCGCATTACAGTCTTAAAATGTCTTCTTGTTCTTTACTTTTCTATATTTGTAGACGTTTAAATCCAAAGAGCTCTATTTTGGTCCGTAAGCTACAAAATGTAACCAGCAGGGTTTTATTCTCCTTAGGAGGTGGACGATTATATAGTTTCAGCCTCTTGTTAATCTGTACAAAGCAGCCCGCATACCTCTAAATAAAAGTCAAGATTTTCATTTACCACCTTTAGACCCTGTCATATATTTTCTCAGCTCTGTGCTTTTTTTCCGTTCATTTTCCACTGTTATTTAACTTGAGCCCAACTCTGACTCTAATATGTTAAAAATTAGAGGCCTTGGGTGATGTCAAGGGCTATTGAGAGAAAGTGTCACAAGACTCTGGCTGTTTGTGCCAGGTCTGCAGAAACTCTGTGACCTGACTCCTGAAGTTATTACCCTGGGATTGGTGTCCTAGGATGTGTACATACCTATAAAGGAGCAAACAATGGGCTTTGTGAAAACTCATTTCATAGCCCATCTGCTATGCTACCTTACTGTACCTGGCCCTGGTTGTGAATACGTTTTACGGCCGTTAAAAGCTACAGTCTTTTACACAGTATTTCTGTATGGTCTGTGGTATCCTTCAGATAAAAGAAGAACTGGATCATTAAGCTAAATGATTACTTATGATGTGCGGTTAATTGGTGCAATTAAAGCAACTGTGTAAGACAACAACATATGTTGGCTTTGTTGATACATTGTTCCCTTTTTTATATCTTTAACACATTATTGTATATTTTATCTTCTCAAAAAAAAAAAAAATCTGCTTTCTGTTTTATGTACCAAAACAATGTCCACTTGTACCATAAAGCATGCAGTATATAGCATGCCCAACTGCATGGCCTGCACAGATTGGCTGGTAATTAAATCATGTTCCAGTCTAATCTGGAACCCCTTACTGATGACTTAGCCTCTGGGAAACAATATTTCAGGGCTAACACTATAAACTGTAGATGTCCTCAAAAGTCTTATCTTTGGGTAGTTCTTTTGAACGTTTATCTATTTTAACTTTAATGTCAATGGTCACTTTAACCCTTGCATTAATATCAACAATAAGAACTTTTAATCGTTAATGTAGAAATGAAGAAAATACTGAAAAAGCAAGGCAATACTTTACCTCAAAGAAATGAACAGCAAGCACCTGCTGTTCGCAGGACCTACTTGAGCCCTTTTATGTCCATCGTGGTTCTTTGGATGTCAGAGAAAGATTCCCCTCTCTCTGCCATCTGTTGTGACCGTGTTTCACCCTCAGTTAATGATGTAGAATAGTAAAGACGTGGTAGATAGTCACCAGAGGGTTTTTAGTTTTAAGAACGGTAATTTTCTTCATCAGTTAGAGCTCTTTTGCATTTGGAGCTCTTGGAGCTTGTTTTTTCAGTGTATTTCCTGATTTGACTGTTTGTAGCAAACCGGTGAACATGTCTGTTTCTTCTAATGTCTCTGATAACTCGATCAAAACGTAATATTTCACACACCTGTTACTGTGTCAACCAGCCAGTACTCCCATCGTTCCCAGGTTATTCCCAGGTACTTCAAGAGTATCTTCCAGTACCTTCCCCTTTTAAAACACAAGCATTGATAGGTTTGGTGTGTACGGCCATATGTCACTGCAACCCAACTCAAGCAGTATGTCTGCAGCCAATCTATGGCAGACTTGTTATGCAGATGCTGAATGAATTAGCCTCCTATTACCACAATTAGCTCCTTTTATTGCTACAGTCTGGTGGCATTTAAAACATAACAAAGTAAATAACGACGAGTTGAGCCATATGTGCGACAAGTTGGCTATCTGTAAAAAAAAATTGCAGATGATAAACTTAGAAAAACATTGACCAAGTTGAATAATAACTCAAATTCTGCTTAAACACAATTTTTCAATACTTTTTGGACTACCATATGGCTAACCTATATGCTATACATTTTTCATTTATGGGCAAAGATATGTTTATAAAGATTAACATTTCACTGATATCTGGGTATCAAATAGATATTATTATTTCAGTATTATAAAAGTTGGTTTGGGACATTGTAAACGTCCTCCCTAAAAATCTAGAATTCTGTTAGCTATGTTCATTTTATCATATATGACGATTAAACTGATTTTATTATTAAGGATTATGCGACAAGAAAAGAAAATATTTAAAAAATAGTTTTTTTTAAAATTATAATAAATAAAGGAAAAGTACACCGTCTTATTTGTACACCAAAAAGAAAGCCAAAACTTAGCTTTAGCTTAGATTAGCTTAATTTAGCTTGCCATAACTTACCTAAAGAATGGGGAAATCATAGTAAAAGTGCTATTTGATAAAGTAAACTTTTAAAGTAGGTTGTTGAATAGTGGATTTAAAATTTTTGACAGGGGATAACTATTTTCATTCTGTTTCAAGTGTTTCAATAAATTACACTAACTTTATATTCAGAGCTACCTGTGTGTACAATGTACTGATGATATCGATTTTCTCAATCTTCTCCTCTGACTCACACTGTCCTTTCATTTAAGCGATACAATGTGGAATGTCTTTTTGCATCTGTGCTGGGTGACCTACACTCAATACTCCGCTTGAACGCACCAAAAAGAGACCGAGAATCAAAGCTGACGTGGTCACTCTACATGCTGTTCACGCTGTAAAGACATGATTTAAGTGTTTCACTTTGCCATCTACTAAAAAGAAACTTCATCTTCATGTTTGACAACATTCTGGATGATGGATTAATTGCTTCCTGGTAATGACAACCTTCTGTCAAACCTAACTACTTTGTTTCATCTCTTTGAAACACAAGTCACATTTTTAATGTAGACAAGAGTTCAGCTGAGTAACTTGGCCGACAAGAAACTCATTCCATCTCCAAACTATGCTGAAATGTTATGTTAACATTTCCAAAAATATCACTTGAGAAGAGAAGCAATGTGTGGATATATTGTACATTTTCTCCTTAATATAAGAAAGTCGTGCTTATGCTCCTGTTGGCACGACTGACCACAGTGAGCTGAGCACAGCATTCTTGCCCCAAAGATAGATGTCACAGTGCATTATGGTACTAATGACTCAGTGAAAAGGACAGGCACTGGCAATTAGAGGTATGTGTGGATGTGGAGGTAAAGCACAGGCTCTGAGCTGCTGTTATACTGCCTAGAGGAAGGAGCATAGAGAGGACTGAATTAGGTACTGGGACCTGTGGTTGGATCTTTGGCAATGGGGATATAGTGGAATAATGACTCTCCAGCGTCTCACAGTAGATAAAAGAAGAAAAAAAAAACAAGGTAGGAAGAAGAAAACAGTGATAACAGAATGCCCCTATACTCTGCCCCTAAAGAATAAAAAATTGATTTTTTTGTGGTTATTTTTTTTTCCATAGGTGAGAGGAATATCAGTCCTAGACATTTTCCTATTTTGCTGTTAGTTAGAAAGACAGTACAAAATAACATATCAAATAATTGCTCAAATTTGAAAGAGGCAAAAAGGGAAAGTTTCTTTACAAGTAATACAAGTTCACAAATGTTTAGGTTTTACACAAACTTTTCTCTTTACCTTTAATAAAACTTTAACACATTTGAGGGATAATTTATTTTACATTGGTTACATGGGTTTTAAAATGCCTGGTGCTAAATCATCATATAGTGAATTTTGGGGTGTGTGGGATAAAAAGAAAAAAATATGATCACTTATGTGTAGAGAGTTCAACAGTGTCATTTTGACTCCCATAGAAATCTATGTAAAATCCTGCTTTCAACATTTGCAGCATGCCCAGTTGCCTAGCAACACATATTGTTTATACACATTTTTATATGAATTCAAGCTCTCAGTGCATGGCCCCATAAGCTGATGGCTCACTTGATACCCTTCCACACATCTGATTGGATAACCTATCTCATATAGGGCATGCTATGTAAGGCTGCTTTAGCCTGCCCATAGTTACTAAATGGTACATGAACTGGTACTTATATACCACTTTTCTAGTCCAAATGAGAACTCAAAGTGCTTCTTAGTACAAGCCACATCCCCCATTCACAATGCACTTCTATGCATTTTAAATACTTTCTATAAGTATGTAACTCATGGATGCTTGGGGGCCACCAGAGGACATAAGGATTTAACCAAAGGTGTCCTCTACTTTCGGAGCCACAGCTGCCACTGTACATCTGCAACCTGCTTTGCAGCCCATCTCCATCCTAGCTTGTTATTTTATAATGTCTCCAACGTAATAACATATAGTCTTTCAGCTGCACTCGGGCTTTCAATATATGATCATAGAAGCACGAGGAGGTCCCAGAACAGAGTCAGATGGAAATATTACTCTTCTTTGGTGTTGACTGAGCAGTGGTTAAGCATGGGAAACAGAAAGACATGGGGAAAGAGAATAAAAGAGAAATCAACTAAGTGGAGGCCAGTGATTTTAAAATCATTTCCATAACACATGCAAAGTCTGATTGTAGGCGGTTGTTTATGAATATGTATTACTATCTTAAAAAAAAAAAAAACAGAACATTTTGTTACCTTGGAGCACTGATTTTCAATGTGACATATGTGTATTTAAAGAAATGGTAAAAACAAACCGCTCTTCTGACACTTTAAAATCTTGAGGGAGTCTAGGGGAGAAAGGAAACCAGTGGAAGGATATCAGAAGTCAGTTGTTCAGCAGTTCAGTTGTATTTATCAGTAGTTCTAAAGGATTAAGAAAAAAAATCAGGTAAAGCTGTAGCAAACACAACAAATCAAACAGTACAGAATCACAGTACAAAGTAAGTCAACCCAACCCTGTATCAAAAAAAAGGGAGAAAAAGGAAATAAAATAAAATAACAGTTTTCCCACTACATGACTTACTGGCAAGAGGTCAAGAGAGTAATAATAAAAACGGAGACTAGAGGGAAAATGGCAATATAAGGCAATTAAATGGGCAACCTGACTTTTACCATTTCTGTCAGCAATACAGGAGCGCTATGGGCTAAGCCCTAAACAAATAAGTATAAGCAGGTGGCAAGGTTAGCCATGAGTCCCAGAGAGTGCACTTCCTCAACCTTTATATGTCCCCAGATGGAGCGTGATTGGCTGCAGGGTCCAAAATTCATCCACCAATAGAATAAAGGAGGAGGTGGGGCTATAGCTGAGCTCTATAGAGCCCAACACAACACGTATTGACACAGTTCAGTCAGAACCACTGTATTCAAAAGAGTGAACATTTCATTCGCAGTAATTTATATTTGGCACAATGGCTCTCTTCTGGGACCTCAGTGCCCAAGTGCAGCAGCAGCAAGACCTCAGCACAGAACAAAGGAGGCATCAAGCAACATAGGACATGACTAGATTTAGTAAGAAAGAGCATGAAGGGGTGGGCTGAGGCAGAGCTGGGTTGCAAAGTGGCTTGCAGATGTGTAGCACTGGTAGGCAGGATAAAGCAACTTCCTCTATGAGATAGCTAGCTGGATGTGATAAAGGGTTAGCTGAGCCATCAGCTTTTGTGCACTGAGATCACATGACCCATCAGAAATGGAGCTGAGCATAAATTTGCGGTCTCTGAAGTAATCTTAAACTCAATACTGTGACATATGACATGTGACATACAGTCGCCTGAGGGAGGACATGGTGTGGAAAACACATGAGATTTTATGTGCTAAAATAATCAAAAAATATGAAGCATATTTGTGACATATACAGGATGTTACCAGCCTGAATGTTTCAGTTGCAGCAACAGCTGTTGCCACAGAGCCCCTCGTGGGAATACTGTAAACATGTACTTCCTGCATGTATCGTAAAGTAGCTCTGTGTAGCAAAACATATTATTAGTCTTGTCATAAATGTAACGGTTGTTGTTAGATTGTAACATCCGTAGGCACCGTCAGCTCTTCTTTATATGTTTTCCTCCAAATATCCACCTCGGAAACTGGATCATCTAGAAACCGTGATAGATGATGTTTTCAGAGCAGCGGTGAGAAAAGCAATACCTGTTTTGATACACCTTCACACACACACACTTACTCACCCCACCACAGCCCAAGGTGACAGACGTTTGATCCATGTGTTTTGGAAAAGCTTCAACAATGACATTTAAAGCTGTGATTTGTAGGTGTTAAATCTCATGCCGAGTGTACACACATAATTGCGATGATAAGTCAGAATCCAAAGCAATACGCTTGGTGACACTGGTCTGCTGGTTTGTTTCAAAAGTCATTTTGTAACTCCGGCATCAGTTGAATCTCTGCAGCATGAAAGCTTCACCCCACGTTGTAAACAAATTGCATGCTAATTGCTATTGGCTCAGCTGGTGAAAGAAGAGAAGAACTGAGCCAACTTTCTATGTGCCTGGTTTTCTTGAGCTTGCTTACCATGCCTGGAGCAAAAGTAAAAGACCACTGCAGTGATGATTTCTTGTGATCAGACCTTGTAAAATGGTCAATACTGTGCTCTGTATCAACTCCTCTAAAGCTTAGGGCTATAATCGAAAAAGATCAAGACCAAACAGGGAAGTGAGGCTTGAAGATTGTTGGGGGTTTTTTTCTTTTCTTTTCTGCTGGAATCAAAACTAAAATATACCCGTAGCAAAGGCCAGGTAGCATATGAGAGATATTGTTCGCTGAGAACAAATAAGAGATTTTTGTGTTCAGGGAGCTTTTTCATTTCTGCTTCCACTCCAAGTCCTGACCAATATAATTTGTAAACAGTTCATCTGGAGAGGAAAAGACGGAATGAACTAGTCAAAAGGTTGTCTTGAACACTGGCTATTTAGCTAGCTTTTTATATTTTGCTGTTTAACATTATCTGCATTTGTAAGCAGAAAGGCAAATCCCAACGTGGGCCTATCAGTACAGCTTTTAAGACAGTCTTCTCAAATTACAGATTCCAAGTTTCTTGATTTGTGTTCGGCGTTAGATGTTCCCTTTTGAGACCCACTTAAGAAGAATGTGGATTGCCAATCCCCTATATGCAGTCACTGGGAATTAAAAAATAGCATCCCTTGATCTTTCTGTGGGGGTAGAAGACACAAAATTATCACTTTTGGCTACTGAGAGAAAACTTGAATGTCTAAGACCTCAAACTGAGCTAGAACACATTCGCCCCATGGGCTCTTCAGCTTGTACAAATATTTGTCTCACACCACTCCAGATCACCTGTGGATCGGCATATTCTCTCTCCCAGGGAGAATGTGTTGATCACATAATGATGAGAATCACATTCACTTGGTCAGCACTCCTTCTTGTCACATTTCAACACGCTGAGTACGCCTTTATCGTCATATTTGGACATGCAGAGCTGTGCTACAGAGTATGGCACTGCTATATGAAGAAATATCAAAACCCACAAAAATCCGAAGTGGGGTCAGCTGCTGCCATAAATAACAGAACTTCCACCCACAAGTTCATATCCCTTCATATACCATTTGTAATTTTAAAGAAACTACAAATCGTATAAATAATTTAAATACATCCCATTACAACATTAAGCACTATACTTTAAGAAAAACATCTTTCATTTTTACAGTTTCTTTGCTACCACATTAATAACTGTCCGTGAAGAAACCAGCAGGGAATGCTGTGGTCTCATGGCGTCTATTTAAAACACTGTGGGCCTTCCAAAGAAACCTATGAGCCCCAAGACAGAAAAATTACACATACGAGATACCTTTAGTACAATAAAATGTTGTGCTTAGCAAGTCTAATGAGTCAAGTAAAATCCCCCTATTGTATCTGGATGTCCCCAATTGTTCAACTTGAGCGAGACCCTTATGGTCGGTTTTGAAAAACATGCCTCATGACTTGTATGGACTTGCATTCCAATTGTGGGTACCCTGTGAGCACTGTGATTTCAACATCAACATCAAATTTAAGGAATCAACTTGTGCAACAAGCAAACATATATAACTATTTTAAACTTACCCATCACTAGTGATGAGAGCTTAGTCTCCATCTGTGGCACAAAGAGCTTCAGCAGTTTTCATCTGAAGAATACATAGTTTACAACCACAAAAGAAAGGATTGGGGAGACCTCGAACATGTTCAGCCTTTTTTATTCCTCCAAATGTGCACTGTGAATTAGCCTTTCAGGACAGGACTGATAACAATGTGCATCAGTGAGCCTTGGCCGCCCATGACCCTGTTGTTGTTGGTTCACCACTGTTTCTTCCTTGGACCACTTTTGATAGATACTGTCCACTGCAGACCAGGAACACCCCATAAGAGCTGCAGTTTGGAGATGATCTGACCCAGTCGTCTAGCCATCACGATTTGGCCATTGTCACAGTTACTTAAATCCTTACATTTTCCCATTTTTCCCACTTCTAACACATCAACTTTGAGGGCAAAATGTTCACTTCCTTCCTAATATATCCCACCCACTAGCAGGTGCTATAATAAAGACAATCAATGTTATTCACTTCACCTGTCAGTGGTCATAATGTTTGGCTTGATGAGTGTATGCTGAAAAGCCATGAGGTGAGTGAGGGAGAACATACAGATGAAATGATCTGAACTATGGTGCATACCAGCAAGCCTATTCAGAGCTCATGAAAAACACAGGAGCTTTTTTCCCACATCAACTCAATCTTTGCTCACCACCTGAATCATTTGTTAGATATGCTTCCCTGTGACTTGCTCCACTCCACAAAAATGAAAATCAACTTGAAGGACTGCAATTTGACACTGAAGGAGACCCGGCACCCAACACAGAGGCGCCAGTTCAAGACCTCGTGACAGGACTTTTAAAATTTGCTGCCTACCTCAAAACAGTCCAGGGGTGCAGAAGGTGTCCTTGGGTGTAAGCCTGACCAAATTTGAATCAGGCAAGGCTTTTGATTTCTATGGATCTGTTTCCAGAACTTTTTGATCTCACCCTCCACTGACAGTCTAATTGATGCGGAATGATTTCTTGACTTGTGATTCATAGTGTGCCGTAACAATGAATAGATATAAATGGATAAGAGCAAGATTCTGTGAATAGGTCTAAACAGTATTTTTGCAGGCACTAAAATATGTGCTGTTATTTCTTATGCTGTTTGCAGCATAAATTTTGTGTTGCACTTTGATGCTTCATGGCGAACACAGAGTTGATCATATTTGCATTTTACCCCCTTTGCACAGCAAACAATTTTTTTCAGGTGGTGTAATTTTGTTGTTTTCTCTGTAATAAACCACTATGAAAGCAAGAAAATAATAATAAAAAAATAACGGCAAACACAGTTATTTGCTTTGTGAGTCCAAAAGTTTTGGAAAACCTTTCATCAGTAAGAAACAGCAAAAGCAGCAGAAAAAGATGAGAGGCACATGCAAGGGAGAAAGAACAAAGAGACAAATATTTGCTTCTCTCAGTTTACATGGTGATTTTTTTTTTAAAAGAGAAATGTAACTGATTATCTTCAGGAACAATGCAGAGCTATGGAAATGAATGAGCATACAGTGAAACACGTATTCTTGCATAGCATTTCCATAACATACAGAAGGTCTTACAGTGTCTGCCTTGGAGGTTCACTTATTCTTAAGCTATCGAAATTAAGTGCAAATGTAATGTTTGGGCCCTCGGCGCCTCTGTTCCGTGTGAGGAACATGTGCATTTCAAGTCATATCACCCTAATCCCCCAGCAAATAGAAGATGACACATTGTTGTCCCCACTGTGAATAATAATTAGCTGCTGGCAGCAAGCAAACAAAAAAAAAAAAATCATTTGCAAATCATATTTAAATGGGTGTCACTTCTGCATGCCCACAACCACTTCTGCAACAAGTTTGTACACCTGGGGCTTCAATGATGCTTTTTTTTTTTCATATATATATATTATTAACCATTACCCCCCCACCCCCTTACAATAGGAAAAACACAAACTGGGTTCAATAATTTGCTTTCTTTGCTGAGGCGATACATCAGTCACTGTGCTGAACTCTGCAAAAACAGACCCGAAGCAACCACACAAGCTTCAGATTCCACTTGTTTAGTGCGGGAGACAAATCTCTCGTTACAGGAAAGGATGGGTGCCTTGTGCTGCCACTCCGAAGGGAGAGGGGGCTTTGGGGCTTTTCACACACTTTGCCATTACCCGGAAAGCTACTGAACTCTGAGTCAGGAGTGCAGCAGAGCCACAGTCTGCGCAACCCACAATGTGCAGTCTGCTTTCAGCTCTCGATGCGGTACCAAACACCACAGTCCTATCGAATAGGTAGACAGGAGGGCATGCTGTAGCTCAGCAGCAGCATTGAGGTGCAAATGAACTCAATCTAGTTTGGCTCGCCACTGAACTAAAAACAAACTACGGCTCCCTTTGCATGGAAAATACAACATGCTCTCTGTCAAAAATTCCCTTCACACGGCATTATCAGCAATTCCGAGCACTACAAGAAAACCATTACTCTGCAGACCGGAATGGGCACGAACAACTGATTCCAACCAATTGAGACAGGCACAGCTGTGCATCCCCCCAACACTATGCCCCCCACCCGCACAGCAAAAAAAAAAGTATTTCAATTAGGATTGTGGCTGGCAAGGCTAATCATACATCACTTTTAAAATGAACCGCATTTCTGAGAAGCTGCAAAGCTTGAATGAGGTGACGGTGTCTCAGGGAGGAAGACTTAAATGGAAAAATGCAAATATCAGAGAGAGCAGACATCTCCATTTTGCGTTTCATCATTCGCACTCAATTGTATCTTTTGATTAGGAGTTCCAATCAGCTCGGCCTGTGGGTGACTAACTGTGCAACCTCTTGTGCCAGTGCAGTCACATCCTGCGCCAACTAAGGCTAATTTTAATCATGCAAGAAGGAGATGAGAAAAATGTCATATTAGTCACACGGTATGTGTAAATAATGTCATTTGTTTAAATAATTAATATATACATGTTCCAAATGTACTTACTTATATTGACTTTATAATGAGGATTATAGCTGTGAATTCATCTCATTTAGTAATGAGTACGAAACACCTCTAGAATCCATAATCTAGCAGTGTTTTGATCATTATTTCAGTTATGTTGTATTTATAATTTGATTTTTGTGGATACGTACAGCATAAATATTTAGCCATTAACAGACCACCATGACTGAGAGTCCGATAATGACGGTTCAGTGTTGTTGTTCAAATATTAATGAAACCAGTGTTCCTGTTACTGTGCGGTGTATGGGGCACAGGGATACAAGGTGAGATATCTGTATACTTGTAATGTAAACACCTTGTACAAGTCTAAAACAGGGCTATTCAAATTGAAATTAAGCAGGTTTCATACGAGAACATTTCCTCAAACAAATGTCCAAAATATGAAAAAGTTCTACATGTATTACAACTCAATGCAATATATACCATATTGCCAAAAGTATTTAATCACCCATCCAAATCATTGAAATCAGGTGTCGAATCACTTCTGTGGCCACAGATGTATGAAATCAAGCACCTAAGCATGAAGATTGTTCCTACAAACATCTGTGAAAGAATGGATCGCTCTCAGGAGTTTAGTGAATTCCAGTGTGGTACCGTGATAGGATCCCACCTGTACATCAAGCCCAGTCGTGAAGTTTTCTCACTACTAAATATTCCACAGTCAACTCTGTCTGGAAAGTCAATTGCTACAGACCTCCAAACTTTATGTGGCCTTCACATTAGCTCAAGAACAGAGCGCAGGGAGCTTCATGGCTTCACGGCCAAGCAGCTGGATCTAAACCTTAAAGCACAAAGAGCAATGCAAAGCTTGGGATGCAGTGGTGTACATCAGCAATACGTCTGCATTAGGCTCTAAAGCAGTGGAGACGTTTCCTCTGATGTGACAAATCACCTGTCTCCGTCTGGCAATCCGATGAAGGTCTCTGGGTGAACAGTTTGTGTCTGACTGTATTGTTTGTCGGTGGGGCCATTATGGTGTGGGGCTGTTTTTCAGACTTTGGGCTTGGCCCTTAGTTCCAGTGAAAGGAACTTTCAATGCTTCAGCATACTAAGAAATTATGAATCAATTCATGCTCCGAACTTTGTGGGAACAGTTTGGGGATGCCCACCTTCCTATTCCAAAATGACTGTGCACTACCGCACAAAGCAAGGTCCATAAAGACATGGATGAGTGAGTCTGGTGTGGAAGAACTTGAGTGGCCGCAAAAAGTCCTGACCTCAACCGGATGAATTAAAGCGGAGACTGAGAGGTAGGACTGCTCGTCCAAAATCAGTGTCTGAAGTCACAAATGCACTGATAGCGCGATGGAACCCGATGGATTAAGAATAGGATGTCACTCAAGTTCAAATGCGTGTAAAGGCAGACAAGCAATAATTTAGGCTACTCCAAAATACACTATATTGCTGAACAGCTGCTGACTATATACAGACAGTGATACAACTGGCTGTCAAATAAAAGAAAGACAGCAAAATTCAACTGTATTTATTATTAATTTTCACACAGGTCTGGCGGGTACACTAATAATAAAATTATACTGAAATGTTCTTTTGTCATTTCAAGTAAAATATGGCTTGCATTCCAAATTTAAAAAAAAAAGAACTTTTGAAAAAGTTGTCTTCAAATAAAGAGCTTAACAAAAATCATGAAAATGTGTAGTTTAAGTGTTCCTCCATTTATTATTTTTTCTTAATTACAATTGACATGTAATGACATGTAAACCATTTCATTGTTAACCCTCCTTTTTGATTCAGTAATTGATAGTTTCAGTAGGATCATGTGGGATGAGTCACAATGCATGGACATGACTTTCAGATACTGTTCATCTGCTGAACCCAATGCACACCATGTTAAGACATACCACGGTTCTGTCTAATAGCTCTTTGGGAATTGCCTTGTTGGTGCAAAAATACTATTTCATGCTTGTTAAACAGTTTTATCTTTGGCGTTGTTTTAGATTCAAGTACGGAAATGGGAACAAATTTTGTGTTTTTTTGTTTCAGGCTCCAGATAAAGTGTCTAAAGATACAGTTTATTATGTTTCTTTACTAAGTTATCTATCACATAAAGACACCGTTTCATCCCTTCAGTTGGATATGTAATTAGGCTTAAATGATTCATAGGTCAGTGGTAAGTGGATTAAACAAACCAAAATAAACATTCCTCTGAAAATCCAAGGTATAATATAAGGTACAAGGACTGGATTGAAAATGAGAAAAAAATACAGCTATGAAAAGCTCATGAAAAACTTTGAAAGACCTTCAGAAAGCCTGGTGAACTATTACTTAAGACCACTTGAAAAAGAAAAAAAAAAAGCCTGGCTCCCTGGAAGCAAAATATAAAGAAATAAGAAGTGATTCAAGATTTTTGCACTGTACTCTATGAACCCAATTAGATTTTTGGAGCTGAATAGCATTCATTAATAGTCATTTTATAGATAGTCATAGGTAGTAAGCTAGCCTTTTGCACAGTGCTGTATTTGTTACAGTGTGTGCTATTGTGATTTTTTATTTAAGCCGTGTGGAAGCAGGTCAGTGAAAGTCTTACTTGACTCATTACCTAGAGAAATCTTATATATTCCAGGTCTGTCTCAAGGAGTAGCTGAAGATGGAGATAGATGGAGCCTTCCTGATTGTGCCACAGAGGTGAATGTAGCATCAAGATGTGGGAAAGTTTCCCTCACATCCTTTTGAAGTTCAGGGAAGTGTGGCACCAGTGCTGGAAGCTAATTCTCTCTCTCTCTCCCTCTTTTCTTTCGTTCCTTTTGCTATGAGCAGCCACACTCTTAAGATACAAACATGAAAGGAAATAGAGCCGTGGGGGAACAGAACACTGTTATTGTAGAGGGCCGGGTTCTTGTCAGCCTATTGAGTTGTTTACATCTACAAATTTCGACAAAAGCCTGTGTCCTCAAACATTGGCAGGATGCCGCGTGACCTGTAGCGAGGAGGAGGCAGAGTTGAAAACTGCAGGAGACTATGGAAAGCAGGCGACGCTATTTTAGCCACGTCCTTTTGCGAGACTGTAATCATAAGAGGGGGAAAGTAAACAAATGTTATCCATTTAGGATCAGTGCATTATCCATGCTAATGTGAAACTACAGTAAAATTATCACATTTCCATAGACTAAAAATAAAAAGGAAACAAATGAGTGAATATTTTTGCACTCTGTGAGTTTTACATTTGCTTATATTTGATTACAGACGCCACACCGCCTGCCATTGTTTGGCTTTCCTGGCATCTCTCGGCATAAATTTGTTTTCCATTTCTGCTATCAGCAGTCGAAGTGGGTGATTAGCATGAGAAGCCACGACAAAAAAGAACAAAGAAAAGAGCAACTCCTACTCAAACTTCAATAAAAATCAACAATGTAGATGTACCGAGGGATGTCTGATTGACAGGTTACCTATTGTACTTGGCACTAATTGCTACGATGATGTTGCTGCATGCCATGCAGTAAAGATTTCAAATAAACGAGTGTGTGTTGTTTCCTTGGACTATTGCAGTACAGAATTAACATTCCAGCTAAAAAGATGGAAAAATCTTTTTCCCATACAATCATCCATATCAGCTCGGTCCAGCTTGTGATTGAAGCTATATGATTTTTACATTAGGTGGAATATTCAAACCTCAGAGTCCATTATGTTAAAAATGTGTTTTTTGTACAACTGGAAATGTCACAGTTGGTGCTGACTAATCCGGGCAGATAGGAAACAATTCAGGTGATGTATTGGTGATAGAAAAAATAATATCTCAACAGATGGCAGCCAGGCAGGTAACAGAAAAGAAGGGGAACAATTTGACATTGGAATATCAATCAGGATCAGGAAACTAACGCAAGGGCGTGTAAGCACCAATCTAGCTGAGAGCAAAGCCTTAATAATAGATATAAATACCCAGAGGTTGACTTGAATGTGGGAAGAGTTGAGGTGGCAGGGTCTGGTGGGTGGAAATGTGGGAGATACAGTAGTCATGATGGGAAATGCTCTTGCACCAGTCTGGAATATTTGGGATCTCTGGAAACTTTGAGATCTTGACTACATTTAAACCTCTGTGGATTCGAACAATGCTTCGTTGCACAGCGTGAGTTTGTAATGGCTGGTCCACAGGGTGCCAGAGAGGTGTATTAAGCATTCAACTCCAAGATACCCCATGTAGTTTTCTTATAAACAATAACAGTTGTATCTTTGAGGCCTAAAATAGATGGAATGCATCCTCTCACAAAGAAAAAGAGCACTGCACTACATTTATAAAACAATGGAACATTCTTTTTTGGCTTGCTAGTAGCTTCTACAGTATGTTACTGTTTCACGGTACCGCACTGTTATGGTTAGACAAATAGAACTTTGTTTAAAAGGCAGTGAAGGGCAGCCCACACAGGTCTGGTTAGCTTTAGGAGTTTCTTAGTGTTAGGCTAATTGCAAGTTAAGGAAACCACAATCATCTCTTAAAAAACAAAAAAGTGAGCTACAGTCATGTAAAAGAGAACATCTGCTCATTGCTCTATGCAGTCATAGTCACAGTCATGTTTCCAAACGAATTAAGAGGGTAAGCAGCAGACAGGAACTGCTAATCAAATCCACTTAATTAAGATTAATTGATCGTCAGCAAGTGTGACCACCTCTATAAAAGAAGTAGTTTGGGCAGTTTGCTGGTCTGGAACATTCAGGTGTGTGTTAACACAAGGCCAAGGCATAAAGTCACCAATGAACTTTGAGAAGCAATTGTTAATGCTCATCAATCTGAGAAAGTTTATAAGGCCAAACACTTTAAAGTCCATCATTCCACAGTGAGAAAGATTATTCACAAGTGGAAGACATTAAACACAGTTGCAAATCTTCCCAGGAATGGACGTCCTAGGAAATTCACTCCAAGGTCAGACTGGGCAATGCTCAGAGAAAATGTAGAAAACCAAGAGCTACAGCTCAGACTCTAGAGGCCTCACTTAGCATGTTAAACGTTAATGTTCCTGACAGTACAATTAGAAAAAGACTGAACAACTATGGCTTGATTCAAAGTTGAGTTGCTAGGAGAAAGCCCCTTCTCTTTAAAACAAGCATGACAGCATAGCTTAGGTTTGCAAAAATGCACGTGAACAGTAGCACTTCTGGAACAGTGTCCTTTGGACATGCAAGATAAAGATGATGTTTGGCCATAATACACAGTATCATGTTTAAAGACAGCCAAACATAACACAAGCATGGTGGTGGCAGCTTGCAATCATTGAGTCAACCAACAGCTCCTCTGTATACAAAAGTGTTCTAGAATCAAATGTTAGCCCATCACAACTAAAGCTTGATCGAAACTGGGTCAGGCAACAGAACAATGATCCATAAAGCATAATCGATGTCCATCTATGCTTTGACATGACACCCAATCACGTCACAGAGTTGATAAGAAAAAGCATGTGTAAATTCTCTGATTTCATATTTGATGTGTTGTCTGTGTGTTATTTTAAATGTCACAAATTAAATTCCTTAAAAATGTTGTGTATTCTCCTTTAATGTACATAATACACAGTAAAACAGCTCTTATGGAGCTGGGCTTTTACACTTTTTCCATTAATTTTCATTCTCAAAACTCTTCCTACATTAATCCTACTGAAATTAATTTGCTTGGCTTGTCCCAGGTAATGTTACCTTGAAATACTACTGAGATCTATTAAACCAATTTCACACCACTTTTTTATTATTATTTCATTTTCAAACATATCTTGAGCTCAAGCTTGTTTATTAGACTTCACAGGGATCCCCCTGGACCCAGTAAGATTTTACTTTATATAACATGTGCAGTAGTACTTCCCAAGACCTGTAAACAGACTTTGATGTTAAAAATCAGCAGCAGTCCCCTTTAAGGATACCATGCTACCATGCTAGTAGAGCAAGAAATACAAGGTAAACAGGGACCAGCTTACCAAAATATTGTTTTTTAAAGTCCTAATTCCGACTGTGACCCATTAAGTTTAATTGAAAAGG
The DNA here is from genome assembly GCA_015106755.1 of Etia nguti. Taxonomy (NCBI): domain Eukaryota; kingdom Metazoa; phylum Chordata; class Actinopteri; order Cichliformes; family Cichlidae; genus Etia; species Etia nguti. The sequence goes on along the minus strand of VUQG01010677.1, from coordinate 80,983 downwards.
ATGCTTGATACCAGCTTAGAACTGGGTCTTTAAACTGTTTATTTTGCATTTTTATGTAACTTAAATTTGACCTCTCATCTTTTTTTCTTCTTCTTATCAAAATAATATACTTCAGGATGTTTAAAAAAAATTACTCGGCTAACTCAAAGCACCAGAAGCTGGTAGGCAAATCAGACGACAGATTTTAGTAATCAAACCACAGGCACAACCGACGGTCAATATTTGTGGCACAGTGCCACGCTGACAGTCTGCCGGCAGACAAACATAATGATGTGGAACTGTGTTAGTAAGAGCAATGTCAGCAGAAATTATCCTGCATCTGTATAAATCTTGCCTAATCTCAAGTTCCTCTCTCTCATTCGCTTTCTTTTTGCTTATTTTCTGTCTGATTGTTTGCCAAAATGCATGGCAACCAGAGTCCCCAGGCTGTAGCCAGCTGAGTTCAGCCCACACAGGCAGGCAACCTGGCTATTATAGATTATCATCAGGGTGACAAATAAGCTGCAGCGAGCGGAGCTCTTTTGTGTTTGCCCTCCTGTGTGTAGGCAAGGAAATATACAAACTTCCTCCAAACCGCTATTCGGTAAAGGACCTCACAGGGGTTTAAGAGACTTGAATTGCGGTGTCAATCTTCAAGACATCTGACACCCACATAATCAATCCCCCAAGTGATTAAGCCATGCACGCTAATTCGTGTGAACAGGACAAAATGTACACGAAAGCGTTGCTGTCACAGTGCAGTGAATGGCAGCATCTGGAATTTTTCTTAAAGACGGCCGCAACAATTGATTTCCCCACTAGCTTGTTTGAATGTGAGACAACACAATGCATTTGAGACAACAGCCAGTTAAAGATTATATAATTAACCCTGCACACATGAGGTTTCTTTCTTTCTAATAATGCAGCCGATAACATCTGAGGGTAAAACAGGAAAGATCTTGCAGCAAAAATGAATAAATAAATATTTAACCCGAGTTCGGGATATCTTGATAACTGTGTCAAGTGAAACCAAGAGGTTTTTGCTTGAGGTAATGTAACATGACAGCATTAGCATTCCTCCATAAAAAAAAGTGTACAAATATTAAAATGTCCTCAAGATCCCAACACTGACACAAGAAAATCTTTTGCGTTGTCATATCTCATACACTCTGGGTGGGTTAAGAACTGATGCTCTTTGCGAGTGAAATGAGACAGATGATATCTTTGAATAGTGCATATTCATGGCCTGGATACTGAAAAAGTAGGATTTGAAGCCCAATATGTTTTAATGAGCTCGCTTCCCAGGGTGAGCTACTAAATTTCTCATTTCAGTCCCAGGCAGAGAAGGTTAAAGGAGCTCTCCTCTGGCGGCGAGAGGAAGAAACAAATTGGAGAGCGGTGGCGGGTAGGTGGCAGTCCAAACCCTTGCCAGGTTACATCCACGGAACTTCTTCTCTGTGAATCACACTGTAAACATATACATGCATATGAGCCGCTCCTCTTCTTGTTGCATAATTCATACAGTATCCCTTACCGTGCAGAAAATGAATATTGCAATACGCTCGTATTTTATTCAGGTTATTTGCAGAGTTAATTGAGCTATGGGAAAGTCCTCAGAGGACAAAGAGTTTCATCTAATCCCATCTTATTATATCTAACCTCACAGTCTGCTTTAATTAACAGAGCTGCTGTGATTGCGTTCTAATTATGCATATGTCAGTTTGAGTCCGACAACTCCTTTCTTGATTAAAAAAAAAATTCTGATTATGATCAAAATGTTATATTTCTAAACTGAATAATTTTGATGTACAGCGACAGAATGTAAAAGATAAAGTTTAGGTTCCTAATCTGGATGCTGGACCTGCTGAATATTCTCACTGGACAATAACCTGATTGCTGAGAGAATCCTTTGAATCTAAGATTCTAGTTGTTATTATAAATATATTCAGCATGTAGAAAATCCCTTTTTCCCCATCGCATTGAACGCTTCCCCTCCGGTTCTGCCTCTGGCATTACTAAGTGACCCCAAGTCTTTTGCAGTATGCTTCACTTCATCCGTAGCACAGCCAACTGTCCGCAGTCCACAGAGGAGAAGTGTCTCGCCTTGCTAAGTTAATAAACTAAGATCAAGTATGTGACAGCGATTGCGCTGTCATCGGGCATACACCCCCTGCTGTCCCACTTTTACAGTAATGAGGAGGGACGTTCATTCTTCTTCTCCTTAGAGGAAAGAAAAATCACATCCAATAACAGAGGAGGTTGGATGGGCTTCTCCCCGCTTCTTTTATTTTTCTCTTCATTTTTTTAACCACTTCCTTTCTGCTTGCACCCCTTCTGACCTTAACAGTCCTCATCTTTTGCCGGACCTCTTTTTCTCCACTTGTCCTTTTCTCCTCTACATATGTGATCCACAGCCTGGTGGCTATAAGCTTCAGCCATGTACCACCATATCTTATTTTCTACATGTCTGTTTCCACAGAGTTGGAGTGATTCCTTGTCACAGTATCTACCTCTTGTACATGAATCATGTAAAATGAATGCGATCCCCTCGGGAGAAGTTAAAGGATTAGGTCCGACTGTTCGTCATAGGGCATTTCATAAAGCACATGGTTGCCATTAATGCAAATGGGTGCGTTTTTCCCTTGGTTAAATCTCCATAGACGTTTTCACAAATGGACTTCAGACAATGTCGGGGGAATCGGGTTGGGACGTTATCCGAAGCTGGCCTTTCTTAAATGTAGTACACAGCAGGAACGTGCCCATATGAGATGCATTATCTGACCTAGAAAGTGGAAGCCGCTGCCATATTGCCGCCCAGTGGTTAGTGAACTGTTGTTTTTACCCTTGCCATCTTGGTGTTTTGAAACCGGATACGACAAGTGAGGGGTCAGTGTGACTTTAACACCACAGCCTCACTGGTGAATGATCTACGAGTTGGATAATCTGCATAATTCTCTTTTTTGGCTCTAGTAATGACCATAATTAGCTATTTTTTTCTCCAATCTGATCTGAAACTAGTGATTGATTCAATAAAATCATCAGGAAGTGGTTGCTGACGTCACACAGCAAAATAACCAAGGGCTATTTTCTTATAGATTTCTATACAACCACAACCCCCATCTGCTGGCCAGTTAAAAGACAGCATCTTTAAGGCACATCTGCACTGGCTTCAGTCTTTTTAATGCCTATGCTGCTCCCTGGATACAGCAGGAGACAGGACACAATGCTCATCAATCACCTGCTCCGTTCCCAAAATGGGTATAATCAGACATCTCCTAGACCTTGTACGAAGGAGATGGCATGGGATTGCACCGCCATTTTTTAAAGTCTAGAAAAGTAGAGAGTTGCTGTAAATGGTAAATAAGTACTGAACAGGAAAAACCGTTTCAGACAATAGTCATCGGGAGATTTTGAGGTTACATTGTGAATTCCATGCAGCACTGTGCAAGTGACATCTTTTAAAGATAAACTGCTGCGCTTGGACCTGTCAGTTCTATTGAAATTATCTTTCTTTTCCCTTTAACTTCAAAGGAAGAGAGAGAGGCAAGAGGTGTTGGAGTTTGAAACCATCTTTTTTTTTGTCTTCAAATGCCTAATAAAATAGTGACTGCAGACATAAGCCACTTCTTGAAGAGCCCACAGATTTTGTTCTGGTGAATCAATTATTGATGGCTCTATCTTACTAGTGCTCGAAAAGTGGCATGATCAAGGTGTGACAGAAAAGCTCAAGTTTGGAAAGTTGCAGCACACAGTGAGAAGCAAACAGTAAGACCCAGAAGAGTCTACTTGTGCACAGTCAGTTTCTTTTTTTGTACTTCTGACTTCAAAAGTATTGCAGTTTATCTCACACTAGGCATGTTTGTCCTACTTCAGATATACCAGCTCTAAAGCCTAGCATCAGGAAACATCAGCTTCATCTACTTGTCGGTTTGGTTATTAGCACAAAAGAAGCTATTTGTACCAACGAGTAGGGCTTAGCATAACAAATAAAGTTCCCCTACTAAATGCGATGTCCTGAAACATGACATACGAGTGGGCTTTGATTTTTTAATTTTTAAGAGGAAAAAAATATCAAAAGACACAGGTCCAAATTTACTGTAGGCACATTACCCATGCAATTATATTAATAAAGCAGCAGCCCAGAACACACAACTGCCTACACAGGCCTGGCCTGAAGTGGTCACATTGAACGAGTACTGGAAACGACAGGCTTTTTTTTCCCCTTTTATCCAAAGGTGAAGCAAATGAAGTTAACTATGTCATGTGAAAGTCTGGGGTAATATTAAGAGAGGAAGAAGAACAGACTGAAAATAGCTGAAGGGATCATTCCAGTCGGATATTTAGTCAACAGAGAATTATATAAAAGGAATTTCTTCCGGCTGTAGACATTGCTGTGTTTTTTCATATTTTTTTTTTCCCCCATTTGCGTCAAGTAATTACGTGTTTGCTTTTGTACCTCTCAAATGTCAGGTTGTGGACGGTTTGGGAGATGTTCCATCGATTACTGTGCTCCTCACACGCACATACACATACAAACCAATCAATAAATAAAGCGCTCCTGGAGCATTTTTCAAAGAGGTTTCAATTGGGTTTAAAAAAAGAGATGCAGACATGACATCAGTTCTGATCGACTATAAATCTAACCTTTAAAGCTTGAGTCAGTATTCTTTTTTAGTCCTCATTATACAAGCGTAATGTGTGGTGGAGAGCAGCCAGTCTGAGAGGTCAGATGCTGTAGCAGCTGAGCCTGACGGCTCTGCATGTTGAAAACTGGCAGAGGGATATTTTATTTGAAGGGCACTTGTCCTGGATAAGTACCAGTGGTCGCCTATGTCATATTAGAGAAAGTGACACAAAATGACAGCAGGAGCCCACTGTGACATAACTGCACACAGTAATGATGATAAAAAAGAACATTTAGTTTGATAAAGTACAGCCATGCAGGCATCCAAGTACTGTTTTTTAAAAAACAGATATTTCCAATTCATCCCTGCATCTGCGACTACTTTGAAAATCAAGGTTCTTATCAGTGTCCCTGTATGGGAACAGTGTCCTCCATTATTAGGCATTCATTTTGACAATGTTATCCCAAGGCCTTCAAAATGCTTAGGAACTCACAATATATACCACAATTAAAGGGTTCATGTGAAGTTACAGTTATTATCTTTTTGTTTATATTGGTTTTTGTACAGGTTTCAATGCAGTTGCTAATTTCTGTGAGTTGCTAATGTCATTTTTGTTGCTGCACTAGCTATTATATTACACAAGGATTTACAACTTGTCCAACTGACCACAAATGATACAAAAATGTTTTCCAGCGAAGAAGAGCAGTTAACATTCATAATAACCACAATGTGTGGTTTTACCTGCAGTGCCTTGTGGAAAAAAAAAAAAAAGTCTGCTGTTGTTTGCGAGCAAGCTAGCATTTGGGGTTTTTTCCTCTTTGATGCTGAAACCTCCTTTTACCAGCTAAAAATAAATGTAAGTACTTATGTAGTAGGATGTAAGTAATTCTCGCACAGTGTCGCTAATGTTACATGGCTACAGTTGAATATGACTATAAAAATATTTTAAAAAAATATTAGTTCTTCTGCTTCAATGCCTACAGAGAAAAAAGACTTAATAAACACCAGTCATTAATTGGCAATCTTCTTAGGCGCTGTAATGCTGTATGTGTGTGTTATGTATGTGTGCTATTTTCTCCTCTCTCCTCTGTGGCAGATGATTGAGCACAGCTGATTCCACTTGCTAATCACCTGAGCCCAGAGTCAAAAGCTGAGAGAAAGGGCTCTCCTGGTGCCAGTGGGCTGTTTTGGCAGCATTCAAGCTGTGTGTATGAGAGTTATTGTGGACGTGAGCTCAGTACTCTACACCTTCCTTTGGAGAGAGATTGTCTTTCCTTTTGTGCTTTGTTGAACCTTTGCCTCCGCTTTTGGTTTATTTGCTTGTTTTGAGTTGAAAGTCGTAAGTGCTTTTTAGAAGCCCTTTTCTTCCCGTGTTCTACTTCCTCCCCAGGAAACGCTTCGTTTTTCCCTTTATCCGTAGCCCGTTTTGGAGAACATCACACCATCTTATAAAATATTTTTACTGTAGTGATTGTAGCATATTGTATGCATATATGACTGTATGTACCGTAATCCCTCGTTAATGGGTGGGCCCATCTGAACGAAACTGTCACATATACAGCAGTTATTAATATATATGCATTTTTAAAAAAAGACTTATTATAAATCCTGTTTCTTTTAATATTGGTATATATTATATTCATTTCATCATCTTCTGTGAATGCAATGTTACGGTTTCCATTTGTGTTTGCTTCACATTTCAAGTTAAACATACATATAAAGACCGCAAATAATGGTCTCCAAGATGGAATTTTGATCGAGCCGCCATGAAAAAATGAATAGAAGAATTAGAAAAATCGGTAAAGATGAAGATGCTTTTGACAACCATCAGGACTGATGGAAGCCTAGTGTAAGTCCTGTTAAATTTTATATAAAACTCTATTTTGAACTTTGAATGTTTTGTGACTGCTGCTATTATTAAGAATAACAACATAAATTAAGTTTACAAGTTTGTGCCGTACATTAAAAAAAAGATCATCAAATATAAAGAACATTCCAGTTAATTACATAACCCCCCCCCCCCCACCTTGGTTTATGAAAGGGCTCATGAGATCTCTCGTAGAAGTCTACTTGGGCAGAAAAGTTATGCCTCTGTGCATACATGGACAAACCTCACATCTGGCCTTCCAAAAACAGAAAACACCTTATAAATGATTAGAAATAAGCTTGCTGATAAGTGGTTCTCCCAACCACGTGGTCCTCTGTTGAAGAAATAGTCAAACAAAAATCTTTAAAGACAGACTCTTTGAACAGGACACTAAAAACTGTGCTGTGCACACTTTAAAAGTCTTTTCAGTTACTAAATCAAAATCTTACCAAAAGTAATTTATTTAAAAGTGTATCCCTACAGACACTGGCCTCACTGAAATCACTGTGTATCGGGACATGAGTGCTACCTGCTGTGTTTAACCAGACAGTATGGTAGAGGTGGGCAGATTGATGTAAATCTTGATACCAGTGCTGGTATTGGTATTGAAATAATACTAGTGTGACAGGATCGATACTTGGTTTCTGCTCTCATAGTTCAATATGTAGTGTTAAACTGATTATTTTTCTGAAATAAAAAATACATATGTACATACATAAACATGCACTATACTATTTTATTCATAGCCTAAAACACAATTATTAAACAGAAGTTGACCCAAAGAGCTTTAGAGAGCAGCACAGTTACATTCTAGGTCTCTAAAAAGCCCCGTTTTAAAGTGCACGAAAGGCTGAAAGGTAGATTTTGTTGTGTTAACTAAGTATTGTGGAAAATCACTGCTTTAGTGGTCATTAAAATGTGTTCAGAATTTGGAAATTGATGATATTGATTCATCCTATAAGTCATAGGTTAAAAGTATTGGTATCTGCAGTACTGGCTCTGTATTTACTCTGTATGGGATCAATACCAAACTTTGCAGTATTACACAGCTCTACCAGACAGCACTGATGAAAAGTTCATGGAGTTTAAAAGTAAAGTAGTTTAGGGACTCACATTTTCATAACTGCAGCTGAAAATGGCATGCAGCTTTGCTGTTTAAAACCAAATCTTTCACTCTGGCTTGTTTGTGAAAGTCAGAGGCCACGCAGCTAAAACATAACTCCTCCTCTGATTGGACAGGGGGTCAAAATGACGATTCTTTATTTAATTTTTTTCCAGGAAGGGGGACGGTGACAAAGTTGCTTAAGATTGAAAGGGGTGCTCCAATTTCGGTTACATTCCTCAAAGTGACGTATATGTTGCAATTTTTAAGGTGACATAAATGCCTCTGCCAGCAATATCCTGCCGCTGCTTCCTCCTCCTCCTCGAGCCCGGCCGAGCTTTTAAAACGGCAGAGCCGGCGACATGCATCAAAGCAAGCTGAACTGACTCAGACGGACATGCGTGACATTGATATTCATGGCGATCACACAGGTCATTTAGGCCCGAAGTTGAGGGAATTATGCAGAAAGTGCAGAGTGAGGCAGATTTGTCAGACTGTGGAGCGTCTGGGACCAAAAGATGCCCTTGGACCAGCCCTGTTTTTTTGGGGGGGTTTTTAAGTGGACTTTAGTGTAGGGACAGGAGTGGATGTCTGTGTGTCCCAACGTGCACGATCGCGGACACGTGCTAATTTGTCATTGTCTCAATATGTCTTCCTGCTGATGAAGGTCTCGTAGACCAAAATATCAGTTGCTCCTCATGAATATGTAAGCAGGGAGATGAGGACAGCCTCTCGAAGGCATTTGAAGAATGTGCGTCCTTGTCAGAACATCTTTACACTCCAATCATATTGTTCCTCATTTAGAGGATTTACCATGTAATAAAATGTATACACATACACACAGAAGCATGGAGACCTGAACAAAAAAAAAAAAAGACTACTTCAACCACTACTACTTCAACCTTTCCCCACCACTGGAACACGTCTTTAAATGTCACATAAAACGTCAGATGGGGTGTTTTTTTGGGGGGGAGGTAATAAAATATACAGAAATTTGCATGTTGTGCTTGACAGATTCACCCTATCTCTTAGTAGAAGTGTATTAGCAATGCTGCAGTGATGAGCAAATGGAAGCAATTCCAGTCACCACAGCTTGCTCATGTCATTCTCTATCTAGGTCACGCGAACTGGGAGACCGGCAATGCTAACTGGCATCATTACTCCGCTAAGTGCTCGCCCCCTTT
>VUQG01010677.1:55130-72206 GCA_015106755.1 Etia nguti | reverse complement strand
CCTTTTGACTTATTGTGCATTTCTGTTGTACTTTTTTCCAAATGCTTTTTTTTATTCAATACGGCATGTTTTTTTCCTTTCAAAAGCTGCAAACAAAGGCAAGAGAGGACAGTGGAATCCAAAGTCTGGGCCTGATCTGAGGCTCTGAGGCTTTGCACTATTATCAGAGGATCAAACATCACATTCTTTGATCTGGATGATTTTTAGGAGGGGGGGGAACTCTCAAGTGAGGTCATCAAGGCTACAGAGGATGACTGGTATCAAAGTGATTGGGATATGAATGGAAGCACAGTCTTCACAGGAAATACCAAACCAGGCTGGTAACATGTCGTTGAATAATCCAACACTAAAAAAAAGGAAAACGAAAAATCCGGCGACGATAAAATGTTACTGATGTCGCCAAGCTGTATTTGGTTCTTTTGGTCATCAAAAGGACTCCACAGATTTGATCACAGCATTTCTAATGCATTGTGTAATAACTATTATAGGAATGAAAGGAAATAAAATGTACAATGTGTTTTTTCTAGTAAAAGAGGGAAGACTAGCATATTCCAGTTGTTTCTGGCTCTATTATACCAATGCCCTTGGAGAATTTGCAGTTAAACTTCCTAGACGGGGACATTTTATCAAATCTTTTTGAGCTACAGCATCTTTTGTCATCATTTGAGGAATCATCCTAATGTTCTTATCAGGTGATGTGACATACTGGGGAGAATTCACAATATAAAGGTTGCCAAGTCACTCAGATAAGACTGAAATAGAAGGCAAATTCATTCAAAATCAGCTCTTTTCTACTCGGCACACCAGACCGTGGCCACTGTCTGGTTCATGTTGTCTCTTAAGCGTCCTAAAAATGGAAAATGTTTACATTGCAGGGCCAGGTTCTTTATGAGGCCATATGTGCTGGTCAGGTCTGTTTTCAGTCAGGCTCCTACGATCTGCTTTCACTTTTTTCCTGGAACCTGATGGATGGCCTCCTTTTGCCAGCAGTTTAAGATCAAGGAAGTTCAGCGGTATCACAAGGAAGTGCACTCTACAGCCTGCCACATGGTGTCCATTTAGCTGCTCTATGACTTGGCGATCGAGAAAATGAATCTTGTGGTGTTCGCAGCATGTGTTTCAGATTCTTTTGCAATAAGAGCTACAGTCCTGTAATTGCCTTTCTCTGTCCTTCAAAACTGAATGTCATATTCATGTCATATTCTAAACTGCAAAATATCTTTGGCATTGCAGACTAGATTTTTATCTCCTTTTTGACTTAAAAAACCCCACATATACAGTACTCAGTGTTAACCACAGCTCTGCTAACATTAGCCTCACCATTTACATACATTATTTGATATCACTGTTTAATTGGCATTGACTGAGGTGTAGTTTGCTCCGCTACAGCCTGCCAAACAGGCATACAAAGGCTGGAGGCAAACTGGAGATACTTGTTACCGAACATTTCTCTTCTGTTAAAATTAAGGGCTAGCCATTCCCCAACTCTCTGTGAATGGTACTCATGGCCATTGATCAGTGGTCTTTGATCAGTGGGTTTTGGTCAGTGGTTGTTGATCAATGGTCATGGGAATTTGCATAATTAAGATTAAGGAACTGACCTCCCAGCCCATTGTTCCTTCAGTGGGCTGGTTTCAGTCATTATGCAAATGTACTGTTTATAAGATTGGGGAAACCTGCAGTCAGCTGAGACTGAAGAAGTCACTTGGATGAGTGACGAAACGTTTCTCCCACAAAACGCTACGTCCAGATGAACAGAATCAACTATTTACTTTCCTGGATGATTGAGAATGCATCAAGAAGGGCTAGTTCAGTTTTGTCAATTAGTGGTACCGCCAGCTTATTGATACCTAGCACCCCAACTAACAAAGTATGAAGTAAAAACAATTGTACATGTAAAACTCATGTAATGGGCTAATTTATTGCTAGGTAGGTAGGTAGAGAGCTACGTTTGCAGATAGAATTTTATGAATTGGGCCATTGTTGTGGTGTTTATGTATGACATTTCTTTACTATAGAAAAGAATTTAGTATTATTTGAGATTAGAGGCATGTATTGTAAAAGTTCACGACATCCAATAGCTGGCACACAGTCGAATATTATAAGAGTCACAAAACAGTCGAAATTCATACAGCAGATTAAAAGCTCATAGTGTACAAGCTCTTGTTGAATGTTAACCAAAATATTCAAACTGAGACATACTAAGTTTTGTTATTGATTCTACTTTGTTCTGAGGTGGGTTCCCAGCTAGCCTCTGATCATGATCTACATTTAACCCCAGATAAACTCATCCAAACCAAAGAAATCAGCATTTAAAGTTGGAAAAATGTTATTTAAGGCCTGAGTGGCAGAGGTATAAAGACTGGTTAGTGAACAGTGGCAACTTAGCAAATTGCCATCTTCTTTGCAAAATACAAGCAACCATAGCAATCTGCTAGGGACCAAAGCAATGATAAGGAGGTTTTTGGTGCACGTTACCATGTAGTGTTTAACAAGTAGGTTATGTGGTTGGTTTTGTTTTGCACAATATAAATGGAGGCCTTTGCACTGAATTGGTGCTACATAAATAAAACCGAGCTGAATCTGTAGTGCTGACACAGCTGGACCTGACATGAAAGCAACACTGGTTCTCACTAAATAATCACGACATTTCCTCTGCTTTTTAAAGCAGACCTCACTAGATTTGAAGGCTGTGACAAAAATATCACATCTGCCAATGTGAAAGTGAAGGAAATGGCTGTTTAAACAGCAGATCGCAACATGCTTAAAATCAGTTTAGGGGGCAAAAAGATGCAATAAAAGTTGGGTTTTTGTGGGGGGGGTTTAACAGGTACACTCGCACAATAATGGATGTCTTGCAAAATTACATCACACAGGTTCAGTGGTTTAGCCTAAATTAAAATGTGTAGGTTAAATGTAAATTCTAGCACAAAAAACAGGTGTTTATCAGCTCTCCTTTTTTCCGTGCATGGCCTCATAAACAGTGAGTGACCAATGACTAAACTGATTTGGGGTTTTTTTTTCCTGAAACATGACAAATGGTTTCAACTGAAAGAGGTTTACATGTCTAGGAAGTTCATCGTTTGCCAGTGACCTGTTTTCTATCTTTCTACCTTAGATCTCAGCAATAGTGAAATCCTTAATGTGCTTTTTTTGTGCTTTTCTCCAAAATGTCTCATTTTTTATTTTCTGCTTGTTTAAATTGTATACTTCTAAGCTCTCGGGGAGGAAATAAAGTCATTGGTGCAGTATAAACTTACTGAGTCAAACTAAACAACCATTTTTTTGTTTTCTTTTTTCCCATTAAGTGTCATTAGACTTAAACCCCGTGGAAAAATGAGAAACTCGGGCGATGTTAAGTTCTTGTAATTTCATTCTGAAATGAAGGAAAGCTAGTTATTTTGAAACTCAACCCTAAGATGTCACATGTGTCACATCAGAAAAGTCTGCAGGCCAACACCTGACAAACACCATCCTTCCCACGGGAAACATCTTGCGGTAATCCAATCTGTACACACCACCAGCAATATAATCATAATCATCCCTTTATTATTTATGAAGACCTGATATGAACTTGGCAAAGAATCCCTGGCATCAATAGGATGCCTGCATTTACATTTGTTAAAATAAACAGGGTTAGGTCTGCTTCGTGCTTTGCTCACCCACCAGGCAACTCATCTTTATGCTGAGTGGCTACAGAGGAATCATTTCTAGGGAAAAAAATAAAAATAATAATAATAATAATAATAAAAAAGAAGAACCTGGGGTTTGCATTTACATTAAACGATGGAAATGTATTCTCAAGCAGCTTGTGATAAAGCCATATAAAGGAATTCAACGAGACCAAAAAATGGGTCATAGGATTATGGCAAAGTATTTCACAAACAATTGTCTTCTTAGTGCTGCAAATCTTCACTGCCCTGCAGGATTATCTGAAGAAAAGGATCACACATCAGAAACACGGGATGGAGATGGAGCTTCAGCGGAGCACTTCTAAAGGATGTTAAAAGCAGAATTTCTCAATTTGTGAAACTCCACGCAACCCACTTCCTTGTCTTTTCCACTGCATCCAAAGCTGTTTGTGAGGAGCTTTTATATTTTCACACACACCCCCTCCCACTTGAATGCACAGCCGAGGTCAAGGGTCATTAGCTCATATGTCACACCTTGACAGCCTCACTCTCCCGTTTCAGCAAGGAGACACCTGGGCCGTGTCCCTGTGGTCGTCTCTCCAATACCCATCGAGCCCCCACCCACACGCTTTTAAGTCAAAGCAATCGGCTTGTCAAGAGCCAAGACATGAGCTGAAGTTCATCACCGTGGCCTCTTGCCAACGATTAACTGTTTGAAGTTCCAACGTGACCAACTGTGTCTGATGAATTCCAAAGAGTGCGAATTCAGCGAGGAAACACTCGCTGAAATATTTATAAGAAAATGGGGCGGCTATAGGCTGTGTGCCAAATGTTGAATTTGTTATAGAAACCCTGCATGTGGGAGTTGTACATCACTGCATTGTGCTGGAATCATTATTTAAAACAGAAAAGATGCAACTATGACTCAGATGAGTCAACATGTAATCTATTTGAACTGGAAATACCAAGTAAAACTGCATTTTGTTTTCAAAGTTTGAAATGCCAGATGTTTAGTGCAATTTACTGCATTTTTCCCTGCAGTGATTAACAAAATAAATTGAAATTCAATTCAGTGTACTGACACTTTGTAATAACCTCTCTATATAACAGTTTTTGCCTTTCCTGCTCTGGATTCTCTTTGCCTATTGAGCTGGATTAATGCTTTCTATTTTATAATATTTTGTCTGGCTGTTGCAAAGCCAACACTGGCTTGTGGCGTTTGCTGTGAAGCAACCATAGGAAACGTTACGAGTTCTTGTGCCGTGCTGCTCTTAAAGCTGGAGGCTGGTTCCAAAAGTGAGTCGGTCCTCAGACTCTTTACTCACCCTTTTAAAACTGCATCATTACAAGCTGAGGTGCCTTAAGTGAGTTCTGAGTGTCGACTGGCCCACTGGCTATTGAGTAGGCCTCACCTTGGAAAGTGTGATTCCTGAACTGAACATCTCAACAGTGTTTTGCATTGCTGGTAATTTCTTGCCTGCTGTAAGGGTTCATTGTACGGAAAACCAGTTGGGAAAAGTAAAAAATCTATAATTTTGTTTTTGTAAATTACTTAGGACTGATTAATAAGTTATTTAGTATCACCAGTTGACCTATCAGGCATGTCGTTGGGCTGTGGAAGGAAACCAGAGTACCTGGGGACAACCCATACAGGGAAGACAGACAACCATTCACACTCACAATCAAACCTTCTGTGTGTATCTTGCGTGTCTCTATCTGTTAGCATTGTGATAGATTGTCAGCCTGTCCAGAATGTACCCCACCTCTTGCTTCTTAACAGCCTGACAGCTGGAATAAGCTCCAGCCTCCCCGTGACCCTGGATTAGACAAGTGTTTAAGAATATGGATGAATAACTATCAGGCATCTATGTCTGTTTGATAGTCTCTGGATATGGCTTGCTATGCAGTCTTGCTGATCACAAGAGTATGTTGCAGCTGTGTCGATCTTCTATAAACAGTTTAAAGTGCAAACTGAGCATTTCCTGGTGCCTGTTACAGTAAAGCAAACAGGGCACCAAACACTGTCGTTCTGTCAGGTGTTGGTGGCGTTGCAAAGATGTGTTCAACATGAGGATTGGATATTAACAGAAATTGCCTCTTTTTTAAAGTTTGTATCAGGATTTTTAAAAGGTAGTGTTTAGTTAAGTCTCAATGTTACCACTCAGGAGATGGGGATTGGTGTCCCATTTGGACTTTATTCTATTTTTTCAGTGCTGGTTAACTTTATTTTTAACGTGTTTTAAAACTTGTTTAGGTTTAGAAAAATTGCAGCCTGGGTTAAATATGCCCCATTTGCAAAATCTGCATATGAAGGTAGTTAATCATCATACCCCTTCACAGTCACCTCACGGCGCTTTATATTCTCAGGTAAAAAAGACTTTAAAATGATAGAGAGAAAACCCCAACAATCAGATGACCCCCCTATGAGTAAGCACTTGGCGACAGTGGGAAAGAAAAACTTCCTTTTAACAGAAAGAAATCTCTGGCACAACCAGGCTCAGACATCTGCTGAGACCGGTTGGGGGTGAGGAGAGGGAGAGGAGAAATTAATAATTACTAATGATTAAATGCAGAGTGGTGTCTGAACACAAAAACAGCGAAATTAGATGTGTGAAGAAAAAACACTCAGTTAAAGTGGAGTAGGCCTAGTCTGCTGGGGGCTTCCCATGATGCACTAAGGGAGGATCCAGGGTCACCTGATCGAGCCCTAACTATCTGTTTTATCAAAAAGGAAATTTTTAAACCTAATCTTAAAAGTAGAGATGGTGTCTGTGTCCCGAATCCAAACTGGAACCTGGTTCCTCCAGTTCCACTTTTAAATATCCTAGGTTCTAAAATAAGCCACAAGTCTGAGAGTGAAGTCCTCTGTTGGGGTGATAGGGTACTATGAGGTCTTTCAGATAAACTAGGGCTTGATTATTCAATACTTTGCATGTGATGAGAAGGATTTCGATCCTAGTTTTAACAGGAAGTCAGTGAAGAGAAGAATGCAGCAGTTTGGATTAGCTGGAAGCTTTTCAAATGATGACACTCATCCAGTGTGAGCGAGGAGTGATTTATATGCATCCAGGTTAGACAAGTTGGGACTGAGACCCACCTCACAATGACATCAGTGCCATGATGCACTGGATTATGCACATCTATGAGATGGCAGTGGTTTCGACAAAACGTCAGTATTTGACGCTCTAGGAATGAAGACAAGCTGGTGAAACGACCACATGAAATGTCACTGGATACCGCAGTTTGTGTGGAAAATCTAAGTCTGTGTGTAGCAAAAATGAGCAATAACTTTTGACTGATTTGTTTGGTGAAACAACAGTTTAACTAAATGGATTCAAGAAATGTTTACTGAAGTACTCAAACCGCAGTTGCTGTTACCAGAGTAACAGTGGATTGTGCCAAATTAACCCAGACAGAAGCGATTGCAAGAACCTGTAAGGCTATTTGCCTCTTTGGAAATCTTGGTCTGGCCAGCACAGATAAGAAGCTGAGTTTGTTCGTCTTCGCCTACCTGGTTCACTCGAGGTTTCTTGCTGTAACCCTGCCAGTGATCCTGGATTAGTGTCCATGCAAACAGCTTTGTGACAAGAGGACCCGGAGTGGGAATCTGCTTGTACTAAGAGCCTCGCTCAAGTTGTTTTTACAAGGTCAACAGCGCACCTGAAACGACAGATGACAGGGACAAGTAGTTCAAGGACTTCCAACGGCACCCGAGAATAAATGAAAAGCCTTGTCCTATATTCAGAAAGCCATCAGGGAGAAGCGAGGTCAATAATATTGAGAGGGAAACAGCAGAGTGCTGTCGGAGACAAAGTGGCCTTTTATGTTTTACTGAAAATGAAGAGACTCATTGACTTGTGGCAAATCTTTTTTCTTTTGACATTTCTCTCACTCGTGTTATGACTTTATTCCTCGTCTTTTGGTCTTTGGGTGCCCTTTACACCTCAATATAGCCCATGGCAAGTGAGCTGTGCACATAAACAATGAGAGGAAGGAGAGGTACGTGAGAAGATAAATTCTCACCATAAAACATGCCAGTTGACTCAAAAGGGAAAAGGTCAGCCACAAGTTAAGAAAATAGGGTCAACTCCCCTTAAACTAGAGAGATCTTTTGATTGGGGGTTATGTTTAACATCCACAAGGTCACTGGCAACCAACTTAGGGTTAAGGTTGGGATTTTTGTTAGCCACATGCTAAACAGGCTAACGTTCAGAAACTAAAAGCTTTCTAAAATGGGAATATTTGCATTAAAAAGCAGTCAGTAATAAAAAGACTGAAAGCAAGAGTCTCTAATTCTCTCATATATTACCAAAGGAGAACAATTGTTCTAATCACATGCAGCCATCCACCTTCAGTTCCCCCCCTCAAATCAGCCTTCTGTACACCACTGTTTATGCTCTGTACAAAAACACTTACCTCATGCTGACTTTTTCCTTGCTGGTCATATTTAGATTGCCGTGACAGCCTACCTGGGCCATGGTAAACTTTAGCGAGGCCTCGTTTACTCCTCTGGCTCCAATAATCATCACAAGACGCTATAGCCTCCTGCTACAGAGAAATTATTTATCCTTCTCCTCAGCTGGGGCACAAACAGGACATGCTCACTTTGAACCTCCCTCTCACTTTTTAGGCGTTTCGAATAAAGCCCATTTGGATTCAGCACTGTCACACGCGCACATGTTTTTATCTCGTTATGCTGCTTTTCTTGCGTGACTGCCAGATAATACTAAAACTAACAAAATTACGGTAGTCTTTCTGGTTAAACCCCGGTTCCGGAGGCTAAGATTGTATTTCGTTTAGACATAATCGGAGTGATTTGTTTCTCATGCTGGACAAAATGTTCCTTTGCCCTTGTTTTGCTCAAATTAATGTTTAGAGTAGTGGAGAGGCAATTACTGTACCACACTCACCAATAATAAATCCCAAGTAGAAATATTAAGTCAAGTATAATGAATTTGCTTTATAAAAGTGTTTATTTTACTCTTGAAAGGGCAACAGCTTTTTGACTTAAAGTTCTGTTTGTGTGAGTCAGCCATAAGAGTTGGGCACTACTGTAGCATTTTATGATTAATAAGTGTTTACACTATGTATATTCTGACTCTATAAAACAGCTGTTAACTCCAGTTATAGATGCATTGCTGTAAGGAAAGGAGGCAAGAAACGGTGTTGCCTTGGCTGAATGTTTCCCTGGGAACGTTACGAAATGAAGGGTAAAATTATCCGACAAACAAACACCGCATACATTGCGAATGGTGGCAGACTCTTGAAGCGCGTAAAGAACATGAACACTAGACTGTTTGTGCATTCTGGCTGTAGTTCTTCTCCACAGCAGACGTTATACCAACAGCCTTAGGGGCTAAAAAAAAAAATCAACATAAAAGTGCCAAAAACTGCAGTTCCTCCTTGGCCCACTAGTGTGTCTAAAAAAGTAAGTCAGCTCCCATAGACTCCCACGGAACAGTAAAAATGAATGTTTTTACAGCTTTATCTGAAAAACTGTTTTTGTATCTAGTGCCAGTGTCATGCTTCATGACAACTATATTGAGTTTGTAGCAGGTTGGACCCCATTCTGCCCCCAGAGACTTTGGTCCATATTGACATGATAGCATCCCACAGTTGCTACACATCTGCGATGTGACTCCACTGTTTCACCACCCACCAAAGGTGTTCTGCTGGATTGAGATCTGGTGACTATAGAGGTCATTTGACTGCATTGAACTCCAGATTGAAATGATCTGACCCTTGTGACATGTTGCGTTATCCTGCTGGAAGTATTCAACAGAATTTGGGAACATTGTGACCGTAAAGTGATGGACATAGTCAGCAACAATTGTCAGGTAGGCTGTGGCATTAAGACAATGCTCAGCTGTTTCTAAGGGTGCCAAAGTGTGCCAAGAAAACACCTACACCATTCCACCAACAGCAATAGCCTGCACCACTGATGGATTCATGGTTTCATGTTTACACCAAACTCTGGAAACATTGCCTGGTCTTATGAGTCTCAATTTCTTCTGTAACAGTAGAGTCAATCCCTTATTGTCCAATTTTGGTGAGCTTGTGTAAACCGTAGCCCAGTTTTCTTTTAGCTGACAGGAGTGGCCAGTGCATTGTCTTCTGCTGCTGCTTCAAGGTTTGACATGTTATGTCGAATGTAGCAAGTGGTTATTTGAGTAACTGTTGATTTCTTATCAACTTGAAGTAGTCTGTTGATGTCATAGGTCAGCGGTGAAAAGCCAAAGCATTTACTCCAAGAGAATTAATGCTCACGGGATATTTTTTTCTCTTTTTACAGACCATTCTCTGTAAACCGTATTTTCTGGTTGTCCCAGAAAATCCCAGCAGATCATTACTTTTTGAAATAGTCAACTGTCTCATCTAGCACCAACAACCATGTCACATTCAAAGCCATTTGAATCAATTTTGCTTCCCCATTCTGATGCTCGCTTTGAGCTTCAGCAGATCATCTTAACTGTGTCTACAAGTCTAAATGCACTGAGTTGCTGCTATGTTATTTGTTGACTAGAAATTTGTGTTAACAAGCAGTTGAACAGGTATACCTAATAAAGTGTATTATTAGGTAAGACTGTATTTTTGTTCAATAAAGGTCACAGAAACTTTTCAGGAAGGTGCGGGGGTTACAAATATTTGGTTTTATGACTGCAGCCCTTGGGCCTTTTGGGGTTTTTTGTTTTGCTTTTCCTTTTTTCTTTTCTTCGGGGAGGGTCGGGATTTATGCAGCCACTCGCTCATTACAAATGGTTCCAACTTCCCATTTCACAGATGATTGTCACTTGCAAATTATGCATAGATTTGTGACTCCTTCAGTGCTGTTACATGTTCTTGCAGATCACTAAAGGTTGCTTAACAAAGAAGTAATCTATGACCTTGTGTCTTTGCTGCTAACTGCTAGTCGGTCCCAAATGGCCTTCTCTTCATCTTACACATGTTAAGAAAGTAACAAATAATGGATTACATGCTTATGGAACACGGTTCACACTGTACACAACAATTTGCATGATGATTTATGCAGCAGATTCTCTATACGTGCACCAGGTGATGACCTTATTTGAATAGCAAATAGGTTCTGCTGCTGTCGGTGCTTCGGGAAAGGGGTGGTATTTTGACAAGAGTCAAAAGGAGTGACAGCAAAAGATGATGATGGGGAGGCGACAAGGTGGCTACCAGCTGGGAGAGAGAGAAACAGTGGAATTGTATATGTATGTGCAGATGCAGGGGTGGTAGAACATGGAGGGAGACAGAAAAATGCATGTGTTCAGGCATGGGAGCTGTACAAGAAGGAATAGAGAAATGAATATATGCATGTGGGGTTAGGTGGGGGGAGGTGGGGGTGGAAAAAGAGGAAGAGAAAACTGAAAACAGGACTGTTTGTACAATATGAGACAAGACAAAGCTACACAAAGAGGGAGAAAGGAACAGACTTGGGAGCAAGGACAATGATGAAGAGACAATACGGGACTAAAGAAAACGAGAGCTGGAGCTTGCTCGCTGTGTTTATAGGTCCCAGATGTCCGGAGGTAATTGTGCAGAGGGATTGCTCTGCAGACATCTGGCTGCTGAGAGTGCCATATTCTTTCACGCAGACACACACGTTTGCACAAATCCATCTCAAGAGCGCCACATAATCCCATTTGATGCATTGCTTAAACCATATAACCTGGGTTAATTTAAATCATTCAGGTTTCCCTCCTTTGATGGAAGCCCTCAAATGAAGGGGGATTCTTTTGAGAGTTAGCTAGATTCTCCCTTTAGATGGACTTGTAAATTCTCGAGGTATAAAAGTTTTTCTTTGAAAGGTTTCACTTACAAACTCTGATTTAATAAAAAAATAATCTACTTTACAGAACACCACTGTGCAATACAGCAGGAAGCAAGTGAAGAATAGCATGAACCAAGCTGTGATTCTACTGCTTCTGACAGCTGAAGTGCAACTTTGGGTTTTGATATGCTGTTTGGACATCCATCTTTGTCAGCTCTGTAAATGGGGAGAAAGAAAAAAGTCCCACTCTCTTCCTCCCGGCATCACTTTTGTCTACTGGCTCAGGTGGATTGGGATTTGGTTCAAGACGTGGTGGACTGTTTGATGCTGTTGCCATGTTTCCAGTTTCTGACTGCTTTAAAAATTTGCACTGATGCCTGCAGTCCACCTTGAGGAGCCAGACTGGAGCTCTTTCTATTCCAAATCCTCTTCCTTTCAAGTCTGCCGGTTCATGTGCGCCTTCGGGGAAGTGATGTTGAATTCTGGTTGGCAGAACGCCTTTGAAACTATCTGAAATGTTTATACAATGTATTATTGAATTTTGGTTATCGTAACAACACTGCCGGAGCCAATTCATTCATATGGTGTGGAAAAGCTGTCCACGGGGTTACTTGAGCAGTCTCGCTGACAGATTCTTATTCTCGATCCACATTTGGTTCCATCCTTTCCCCAATTAGCCAATCATAAGCGATGAGTACCATCAGCTGGACAGCTACCTGTACTCCTCATTAAAATTTTAATCAAGGGCAGTCCAAGGCAGCGTGATTGCTAACAGAGCTTGTATAGGTCACATTGTCTGAGAGGGACTGAGCATTCTCAATCATGAATTTTGTCAAGGAAATTGTGGGTGGTGGAACTGCTTGATGCTTTGGGTAGTTTGCATTTTATTATTCAACCCGCCTCCATCTGCTGTCATATGAACCTTAGACCTCTTCACATTTGAAGGGAAATAAAAAGTATAGTTGCTATCTGGTAAAATTGCTGTTACTCATTTTTTAATGATGGCTTTAAAATAGCTCTTCTTGAATACTTAATACAAACAGATTTTTCCCAAGAGGCATTGTGGCATCAACACCTACAATACTAAGGGCATGCACTATAGAAACAATCTGCCAAAGCTTTTTGGCGAAGACTTCTAGAGCATGGAATCTGGCTTCTGGGCTGTCTTTTTTTTTTTAAATTGATGCCTTAAAGGCCTTACGTACAAAGTGATACTACAGTCTGTTGGGCAGCAATAATGCCATGTTAAGCCCTCTCAGCAAGCCAAGATCTAGAAGGTGGCTGCCAGGCAGTACCAGATGCCTAACAGGAAGTAAAGCCATACAGGGGCAGTCTGTCAGGCAGTTACATATGAATTTAGCCTCCCAGGGAGTCAGGAATACCAGATTGCTTTAAGAGGGCCATATGCCCAACAGAAAGCAAAAAATACCATGGGGACAGGTTATTAAGTTAGTGAGAATTCCCTTGCTTCCATTCTTTTCTAAATGGTCAGTTCTGCTGTGCACCTTTGATGTGACCTGTCGCCACTGTAAAATGCCTGCGCTTCAATTTTCTGTAGGGTGCGCTCCCTCTACATTACCTTCAAGTTTATTGTGAACTTTGCGCAATATCTGCGCACTTACAACGAAAGCAAAGTATCATTACATTTGTGCACGAATAGCGTACTTTTACTAAATGCATTCATCCTCAAATTAAATCTAAACCTAAGTTTAGGTGATGAAAACATCCTAGCAATATAACCAAAAGCTTTTCAGGGCCTAACTTAATTAGGTAAAGATTGTGGTTGAGGTTCAGGTTGTACTACTATACCATAAAATGTGAGGGTAATGCTAAGGGTCTTTTTCTTAAGTGTTCATAAGTAGCGAGTTAGAAATAAGAGACATTTACTTCATGGTAAACCCCCAACTAGGCCTCTATCCAACACCAGAATCCTTATTTATGGATAGAAACATGCCTTACAGACATGCTTAATAGAAACCCATTATTATGTAATCCTCTATACACTAGTAGAGTTAGAATCTTCCAGATTTTTGAGTATTCTGAAAAAAACTACAACTTTTAAGCCTAATCTCCTGATTTCCAGGCTCTAACACATGAAAACGTGCATAAACATGTTGATTTATTCCAGATGTTGTCACAATTACTATTCCATTCAATTTTACTTTATAAGATAGAGACCCTACATTAATAGAGAGAAAACCCCAACAAACTTACACCGCCAAGCACTTGGTGACAGTGGGAAGGAAAAACTCATCATCAGGAAATCTCAGAGAGAACCAGGCTAAGGAAGGGCATCCATCTACTGCAACTGGTTGGAGGTGAGGGGAGAGAGACGGAACAAAAGACAGATTAGACTGTCCTATCTCTGGATAGTTGACAACAAGAAAACACAACAGCTGGTTAAGCTAACATTATGCCAGCGAACATTAGGCTCGAGTGTCCAAAAAAAATCACCCTTTCTGTCTGATAAAAATGTGATTACCTTCGCATCATATGGAAATTTATTCAAGTGTTCGAGTCATTAACAACATTTGATGCACTTCAAAGGAAATTTTTCCTAATGCAGCTAACAAAGGCTAACAACAGGACTTACCAACAGAAAAGTTCAGTATATCCTCAACAACTCACTTCTGTCCAAAGACGGCGATACTGAGGTAAGCTTTACTGTGATAGAACTCTGATATGAGCCAGTGAGTCAAAGTTTTACAGTCCTCAAGAGTTAATAGATATGGATGCTTATTATACACCGTTGACAGCTGAGGTAAACAGTGGACTGAAAGCCTGTACAGATAGCAAAAACACTCTGGGGTGGATCTGATCTGGAGTCACTTTGCTATCACTTCATTCACATGTAGTAATTAGCAGAGTTTTTGAGGTGACTTTGGGTTAAAAATGTAGACTATCATCAAATATTTTACATACACATATTCATGTTTTATTTCAAGATTTCTTGCTAAGTATTCATATTATTCAAATATATTAAAATATAGTCTGTTCAAAAAATGATTTTTTACATAAACAGTAGTAGAAACACCGAAGAAACACCGAGGGGAAAAGAAAGGCAGCTGGGCACAGCCGCTATGGGGTACAGAGGGTTAAAGGTCAGGCAAGATTTTTCAATTCTATACATGGATGAGAAAACTGTGGTACAAGAACATTAATATTTGATCATATCTGGAGTACACAGTGCAATATTACATGCTGCACTGTGGCTGCAGATGCCAAATATTTTCAACACTCCCACTAACATAAATGGACAAAAGTCAGAATGTCGCAAAGTGATTTCAGTCTTGTTAACTAACATTTTTAAACCAGAAGTTACTTTTCATTCCAGGCCAAATAAGGCTATAGCTGCCAAACCCTCAAGCGCATTGAACTGAAAGGCTGGAGGTGTATTTGATTGCTGATGAATTCAACATTTAGTCTGTAAGAGGAAAGTATGTTATTTCACCCTTCAAAAGCTACAGAAGCGTGGGCACCTGCAGCATGCTGTTAAAATAATCCCTCTCTTAGTTTGTGTAAGTATGCAACAAGTATCAACCTGCATTTCAGCATTTCAATTTGGAACTTGTTAATTCCTTCTAAGGCTTCCTCTTTATTTGAGGGAATCTGAATTCAGGCATTTCAGGACTTCAGGGACAAGAGGATAAGCTATCATTAAGATGCAAGAAGCAACAAGAGGAAAGTAGCATGGGAAGAATGGTTGGACTTTCCTTGTTCTGAGATTCACATTTTTTTAGTGTCACATTCTCGTCTGCGGAGACTTCTCAGGAAAAAATTCTGACTTGATGGTCATATGATTTGTAGCTCTCATTCTTTTGACATTTTTCTTTGCAGCATTTTCCCTTGAGTGCCATTTGAAACCACCTATCTTTAAATGACTGGACATCACAGAGACAGCTTCCAGGATTCCAGGCTTCAGAGCTGGCAGACCCATCAGTGCTTAGTGAACAAAGTGCCTTCTTCACAGTAATTGTTCCATCTGTAAATGCTCGTCAGAGTATTTAGAATACACTTCTGTAACTTTTCAGAGTTTGGAAGATGTCTCTCGGTGAAAGAATTATTTGTAAAAAATTATGAAGCTGCACTAAATAGTGCAGAATGCATGGTGCTTATGATGCTCTTTATATAAGTTTTTGCTCTAACTTGAGGTATTTGCACCTTTTTTTGTCTTCCTTGGTTCTGTTTCTTTATGCCTTTGTGCTCACATGTAAGTACACATGTGCACACTTACAAAAACAATGCAGTTTTGAGATCCCTGCAGCGAGAGACTACTGTGACGTTGGTGCAGCAGGGCAGCTTGTCCCTGAGGAAAGTAATGGCCTACCCTGCAAAAGTCATATAAAATAACTTCACACAAACACAGGCAAAAGCAAGGAGGAGGATTTAAAAATTAATTACTTTCCGTCTTATCTTTACATAGTAAGCTCCTGAGATTAGATCAGTTTTTGTTGCAAGGGATGGAAAATATACTGTATCTTGTTTTTGAAAGAATCCAATTGTCTAGGGCAATTCAAGGAGGGTGAAAAAGATAGCAAAACCTTACAAGCTATCTTGGAATCAGATTCAGAATAGAAAACACCTTAAGCCAAAGACTGCGTATAAAAGATGGATGTAGACATTTTGGTCATTTCCAGATTTATATATCTATAATTTTGGCAGGACAAAAAACACAGGAAAGGATAGAAAATTAAAAAGCAAAATTTTGATGTAAAGCACTGATTGCATCGTAACCAGTCACAAATGTCCTGCAGCAGCTTTAGTCAAAGCCACTAGTCCGTAGACAGTATTCACCTGTTAATGGAACCCACTGCAGCATTCTTCGACATATTAGATGTTGACAATCAGACAAAATCTTACATCAGTGCTTGGATATGAGTAAAAGAACATGAAGCTGGAAGCAAACTATAATGGGCCCTTTAGTCTCACATCATTAGCTTTTTCCAGGTCCAGATGATCCCTCAGTTCCTTCAATTAAACAAATAGAATGTAGTTTAGCTACATTCAAGTTGACATTCAATTCAAATCGCTTTTATTTATATAGCACCAAATCACAGCAAGAGTTGCCTCAAGGCACTTTATATTGGAAGGTAAAGACAGAAACCTCCAACAATCAGGCGACCTCCTATGAGTAAGCACTTGACAACAGTGGGAAACTCTCTTTGTGTGAGTGTGGGTGTGAATGGCCAGTAACCAATCACTTCCAGTTGTGATCATGGCCTCAAGAAACTTCAGGCAGGCACACCTGTCATTAATCTACAATCAGCGCAGTATTCTTCACACGTTGACCTGGACATGTGGTATGGTTACTCAGGCCTTTTGATGCTCATCTGTTCATTTCAGCTTAGCTCTGCTTTTAACTTACTCGATTCTCTTCCCCTTCTCCTCAGAGAACCAGCTGGAAAGGCTGCCCGCAACTTGCTCGCTCACCTTCTTTGCTCACTCTCACCCCACATGTTGGAACGCTTACCTGCCTCACACAGCCAAGTGCTGCCACCATTAATCCTGTGGAGAGAAGGAGAAAGTGTTTGGTCTGGAAACTGGGCAATTTAGAAGTGGTTTCCAGAAGGAGCAGATTGGATTCTTTGTGAGAGGGAAAACAGAATCTTGTACTTGCTGCATACAGGTGAGAATTTAAAGAAAAGATATATACAATTTCGAACCATA